>BGPR01001153.1:235346-250529 GCA_013235015.1 Araneus ventricosus | reverse complement strand
ATGCTGTGTTACTAATGGAATTTTAGTCTAGTGTAGAATGGAATCTAGTCAAGTAGAATATTGTATGGTAAGTTCAGAATTATAGCGGACCAAGTTCATGAGATTCACTTCTGAGATAACAGATCTCAAAGATGATCAGCTGCATTTGTAAAAACAGTGGAAACAGTCCTATAACATCGCAATGTTACTGGAAAAGCGGCAGAACATGGACTTGCTGTACTTTAACTCTTCATATAATGATGGCATACCCATTATTTAAAATTCTATTGCAAAATCATAGCCGAACAAATGCCATACTGTCCTGTAAGGTACATTATAAACTACCAGACTGGAAAATACAAACTTTTATGCGGGTTTAATTAATATTTTGGACATGATCAAATATATATATATGGCTTTATTTAAAATATTGAATTTAATTCCATATAATCATAAGTGGGTTAGAGCTCTACAACAAATGTATTTAAAAATTACAATTATCTTATTTCTTATCATTCTTTATTCTTGCATTATTACTCAAAATTTTTATTTTAGTATCATTTACGTTGACATTTAATATTCCTGCTTTTATGAAAGTAGACAGAGAATAATTTATTTTTATAAAAAATGTATATATATATGTAATAATCTCACTTAATTTTATTTCAAATTCTAATATTATATATTTTAAAGTCTTAATGTATTCCAAAATCACTTTTCTTAAACTCCAGTTTCGTTCAATTTCCCGCTCTGGAGGTATATTAAATCTCTCGTTTTGGCATATTTATTACTAAAAGAATATTTTAATCGCTTCCACGCGCCAACATAAATCGCGAATTCTTTTCCAGACTTTTCCCTAAAATACTTACGTAATATACTAAAAATAGCTATTATTCCCTTCACTTTGATCACATGTCTATCTGTTAAATCCCTACCTGAGAAAAAGTAGGGAACTTCTGTTCTCTTTTGACTGAAAACTTAAACGAAGATGTACGTACATTTCGTCACTCTCCCATAATAAAACGAAAATTATAATTTAACTCGGCCTGTGTTTTTTGTTTAACGACTACAATAACGAATACATTTTATATATATACAGTACTTTCTCAAACTAAAATAAGTTACTATAATGAGTTTAAAAATTAAATTTATAGTTTAATTTATTAATAATGTTTTAGTTTAGTATATGTAATCTGATTTAGTTATAATATTTTCACTATAAATGCGGAACTGCATTTCGTATATAACTCTTGGCATTATAATTGCTATGACAATGAATTGGTAAGCATTTAGTTATTTTGCTCGTTCTTATCTTGAAATATTTTAAAGATTTACTCCTATACTTTTTGCTTTTTCTAACAATTTGCTTTCGCAGAAGGTTGGCGCCTTTAAAATTCGAATTCAATGCGACATAATCGATTCCTAAGATCGATTGGCATTTGATTGTTGGAATTCCAATTCTGGGTTGTCTTTCTCAAAGTAATAGTTTATAATATAATTATCTTTCTGTATTTCATTGTATGATTATTAATTAGGTAACATTATTTTATATTTAATTTTAATTATTGGTTTAATAGGTGTCTATACTGAAAATGCTATTTGAGTTTTAATTGTTTGTAAAATATTTAACTATAAATATATATATCAATGTCATGAAAATCAATCAATGTTGAAATTAAATGGAAAGACTGTAATTTAAAGCTTTATGCTAGCACTGTTCGCAGAAAGCATTATAATTTCTCTAATTTTTTAACGGTTCGTATAGATTTCACTTATTTACCCCTGATGAACATCTATACGCTTTTACCGATAAACTACAGTCTTTCCATTTAATTTCAACATTGATTGATTTTCATGACATTGATATTTTCCATAAATCTTCTTGCAGTACAGCATTATTGCGTATTCGTTGTGTTTGTGTTTCATATTATTATCTTCCCCTTGTGTTTATTTTCTCCCTATAAGAACTCTCGGCATTTTCTTTCCGAGAATTATGAATGTTTTTGCTCATTATGTTGCTTTTACAATTTTGTTATGATTGTTTCTTATTATATATATATATATATATATACTTCAACCTTTCTCACGTGAGTACTTTTAAACGGTAGTTCGTGCCGCGTGGTTCTGCATTTCGATCCAGTGTCTCTTCAATGGTGGATTTTTGGGTGAGTTTTGACACCTTTTTCTTCGTTTGTGTTTTGCTTTGTTGGTTTTGGGGTTGGGTTTAATATGTTTTGTTTCTAATGGACTTGAGCTTTTATTTTATTTTTATTTTTCAATTGGACTCGGGCTTTTTGCTTTGTTTCAAATTTTGGGTTTTGTTCGGTGTTACGGGGAAACAAACTGTTTTTGCTTTATTGCTAGAGTTTTGTGTTCAGAAAACACCGAATTTTATGCTTGCACCCGTTCGGGATTTCCCTTGCTGATGACGCGTCCCGGACGTTGGCGTTTTTGTTCCTTTTTATTATTTTGGTTTTTCTTTTACAACGTGATTTTAATGTTTTCTTTCTATGTTTTCTTTTATATATATATATATATATATATTACATAGGAAGACATAATCTACAATATAATGTTTTGACAATATATAAGAATATATTTATTTTTAAATATAAATTATCGCTCCATTTTCAAAGAATTTGTAGTTATATGTATTTGCAAAGGATATATGTTTTCTAAAATCACTCTAAATGTTTTTACTCTTTCAAATGCACAAATAATTTAATTTTCGTCGTGAAAAACTATATTAATAGGCGTATAATTCAAAAGGAAAATAAATTAGAACTCGAGCTGCCATCTTTTGTCATCATCAGAAACTAAACGCTTTGTATCTAATGAATCATTTAAAAACTACCGACTTACTAAGAAAAATAACTGTTAAAATGTGGTTTTGAAAGGAAACCATTGTTCTGGAAAAAATATTAAGATATTAACTTAATTACCATTAACTGAATCCTGAATGCTTATAGCGTAAAAAAACTTTAGAAATGAACAATGTATTAATGCATCATGATGTGAAAAATCATCTATAATATTTACTTTATAAAAAGTTGCAGTCAATAAAACAGATACATAGTTGTTTAAATTCGTCTTGATGTGCAATTACCAGGAAATAATTAATGATGTTTTTATAAGCCAAATGCTCAAAATAGCTTGTGCAATAACTTGTAATGAACTTAATCTTCTAAACCCAATACATATTTTACGGGATTTACTTGATTATGAATTTAATTGCCATTTGTGCTAAGAACTCGCTTTAAGCAGACGATAACGAATCAAATTGCTTTAGATAGAACAGATAAGAATTATTTCAGTAATTTACTTAAATCCATTTCTATTAAGCTGATTTCTGCAGAATATTTTCAAGAGATGATTTTAAATGAGTACTATATTAAATGATTCTAATGATATAGTTATGCTTCAGTTATTAAGAAACAATAACAGCAAGTTAATATACATTTATTTCAGGAAATCGTTCCAAGAGTTTTTCTTTTTTCATTAATTCTCAGTACGTTTCTGGAATTATTAGCAACAAATTACAGCCATACTCATTTCTAGTTTATTTTCTTTTAGTCCATTAATAAGTCTTTCACAATTACATCACTTTTACAGGATTAGATTGTGCAGCATATTCTGCATTTTATTAAAAGGATCTCTGCAATGTTCATAATCAGGTTGTAGCAATTTATTTTTGGAGGGTAAAAGTAAAGTAATACCACTCTATTTTCATTATAAAGTATTTTGATCGAAATACCCGAAACATCCTGATTATTTAAATTATTCAATTTCTTCTGCTTAGTGAATGTGACACTAATATACAAGCACTAATGTAGACACTAATATATATGGTAATTGAAATTTTGAATTCAGGTGTCTCTGTTGGCATTTAAGATAAAAGAAAAGATTTTAAGTTCAAGGCTATTACGCTTTGTGACTTTCAAACTAATCTTAACATTAAAATTTAAAAAAAACACTATTTATTCTCAAATTAATAGAATAAAAAAATATTTGTAATAACAATTCAACTTTCCTCCCAGATATTGATAATTTAAATAATAATTTAAAAAGTAACGTCTACCCAAGTAATTTCTTTAACTATAATAACTTATTTAAAAAAGGATTGGAGAGCTTCGAAATTTCTGTTAATTTAGTTAGAATTTCTCTTCCGAAGTTCGAAGACTCGATATCCTTTGCTTCTAGCATGATTCGATGGCGTTGTTCTTACTGGTATTTTTGGCAGAAAGTAATGTTAATTTTATCTTCTTTTTTCTGTATTGGATTTGTTAAAAAAGACTTTGTGAAGTTTTTCTTACCTAAGAAAGGTTTTTCCTGCATTATTTCAATTATTGGATAAATTCAGGCCACAGAGGGAATATTATTTGACTACTAAGCCATTCCCTTGACAGAAAATTTATCCATATTAGAACTCTAATGGCGAGTGGCGCTTTGAGAAAGTTCGCCATTCGAGTTCTCTTCCATTCTTTTCCATTCCATTTTATTTGTTTAATCTTAATGTGTTATAATTTTTATTGAAGCATGATTTTTGTTGTTTGATTGTATCTTAATTGGTTATTTGATTATAAACAATATTCTTAATGCAATTAGTAGATGCTGCTGCGTTGCGCGCAAAAGGTATATCCTTATCACTATTGTTTGCTTCTTCGGTTTCTTCTGTATTTTCTTTTTTGTAATTAAATATCTTTCTTATGTTTTTTATTGGAAGTTGCTGCATTTTTGCGCCATTCTGTTTAATGCAGAGTATAATTTTTAATATCTCTTGTTAAATTATTTCATTTGTACTAATGTAGAAGAAATTTATTATATTTCAGAAACTTTTTTTAGTGTATACTAAACCATACACAAGTCACGAAATTGTTTTCAGTTGCATATCTTACAACAAATAACAAGAATTTGATACATATGAAAAAATAGATGCATTCTATATAAAGGAAGTAGTGGAGTCAGTTTGACATCACATGATGAGCAGCAAATGCCCGCGGAAATTTTATTTTGGACTCCTATACGCATTAGGAAAACTTAAGGAATGGTGCGGTTAGATGTCACAACATGCTCAATTACGCTTGTCGTGTGAATGTGGCTTCCAGTGAATTTTTGCTCCTTAACCCTTTTCGGCGCAAGACTTTAAAATTTTTGAAATATGATGAAAAAGCATAATGAATGGGTATAGTTTATTGTCTAAACATAGAATTTACAGAAAAATAAATAAATAAAAATTAACGTACCTCCTTCCGTGGGGAAGAGGGTGTCCTCTCTGGGGACAACCTCCCATATGAGGACCCCTTCGGGAACAGACAGTTTGATACGTTCAAAAAATGAAGTTGAATCTTATACAAAATCATAAATTAAGAATTCAAGGATATTGGAAGAAACTTTCAAGTGAATTTGCTAAAGTTGGAATCTTTAAGAACTCAAAAAATTTCCCATGTTTGAGTTAATAAATTGGAACATTTTAAATGTAAAATTACCCCTGGTGCAAGCATATTTCATAGCGCTGCCATCTGTATTCTAAAAAGTGAACGATTGGCTGCCGTTTTCATCAATTTTTCCGGTTTCAAAGTGAAAAGTGTTTTTTTTAGAAAATTTTGAATTGTTGACCTCATTTGAGACCACCGTGCCGGAAAGGGTTAAACTCTAAGGCTCTTAGATTTTTAAATCTTGACAATTCACTAAAGCATAATGGAGGGAAATAATCAATAGATTTAATAGAGTGCTGAGGAACAGATGGTACAGAATCCCAACTGCTTATTTGTACACAATCTCTACCCCGAAGCTATTACTGATACAGCATCTGAACCATACCGTACGCAAAGCCAAGAAAAAGCTTTTACTGACACAGAATCTGGACTAGCTTGTAAATAGAGAGAAAACTTCCACTGTTACAGCTTCTTTGTTACTTTTAAAGAAAATATTATATTGCTTGCAAATGACTTCAAATGCGAAAGAAAATTTGCGAATAAAAAAAGAAGAAAATGAGGAGCCACTACAGCTTTAGTACAATAACAAACTGAAAGGATTGTGTTATAAATGCTTGATTTATTCTAATGCGTTTTTTTTCTGAGGAGCCAGTTTGGGCTATGTTAATTCTCAGAGCAGAAGCTGAAAACCACTTAGAAGAAATAATATATACTATAAGTAATGGCGTAAAAAGAAATGATTCTATTTATTCATTTCTTCCGTTTTCTTCTCAAGTTTTACGTATTTATGCTAGAAGGCGTGATTCTGCGTAAGTGGTAAACGCTTTTTGTTTCTTAGTAATTTATCAAAAATAAACCAATTCTTACTTTACTATTCTTAAATGCAAATTTCATGATTTCATCTGAATAATATATACAAGGAGCCAACTCAGCTTTTATTATACGAAGAAGGCGAAGACTTCCTAAACTAGCTTAATAGCTACCTTGAAGCAAATTTCAGAATTTCTCGTTCCATTTGCTTTTATCAAGCATACATTTAATAGAGGAAGACATTTCAAATGCAAATATGCTTTTATTTGCTATTGTGATCAAGTACTGAATCAGTTTGCGTGCAAATATTCATTTCTAATTTATAAATCTTTAAATGTATGTGAATTCAGTTAAGCGAGTTTTTCAATATTCAGTAGGAAAGAGCCAAAAGAACAAAGGAGATTTCACTGAATATAGAGTAAGATGATATGAAAGAAAGAAGTAAAAATTTTAAGTGTCGTCGCTATATATGGAGGGTTTCAGAGATAAAATGAACTACTTCCACGGTTTTCCCATTTTACACTAACACTACCATTGCAGTTGTCAGACTTCAGTAATTCCACTTTTTGTTCACACTACTCTATTATTAAGAACCATATCTTCAATAAGAACTATTTAAAGTATATACAATGAGGTACTTTTCCGTTAGCCGGGAGCAAATGTCGCCAATTGTGAACGAAACGCGAGCCAAGTCGCCACAAGCGACGCGACGGAAACGTTGCTGCTAATCCAAACAAGTGAGCTGTCGCTAAGCGAAGTGATTCTTCGTCAGCTGGCGCAAATATCACCAATTGTGAACCAAAGCGCGAACCAAGCGCCAAGAGCGCAGCGGGATTTGTTAGCCTTGGGCGCAAATGTCGCAATTAGAACCAAATCGCGAGCTAAATCAGCTAAGAGATGCGATTTGCGAAAATGTCGCTAAGTTAACCAAAGGCAGCAAGTCGCCACGTAAGCGATTTTCCGTCAATCGTGGCGCAATATCGCCAATTGTAACAGCCGGTCGCCAAGAGCTGAAGCTGATTCCGTTGGGCTGGGCGCAAATGTCGCCAATTGAACCAAACGCGAGCCAAGACTCCAAGAGGAAGCGATTTTCAGCTCAAAGCCGGGCGCAAATGTCGCCAATTGTAAACAGCCAAGAGCGAAGCGATTTTGCGTTAGCCGGACGCACATGTCGCCAATTATAAACAGCCATGAGCGAAGCGATTTTCCGTTAGCCGGGCGCAAATGTCGCCAATTGTAAGCCAAACGCGAGCCAAGTCGCCAAGAGAATGGTTGCAAGAAATTTGGCGGAATTCTACATTATTTGGCGATTTTTCGCTTGCGCCCTGCTAACGGAAAGGTACCTACAATGAATATTCAGGTTCAAGATTACGATTATTCATGATCACTCGGAGTCAACTTCTGGATCACCTACAGAAACTCCTTCAATGGCGTCTACCACCTCTTCTCCCGCGCAACTGTTTTTCTCTCTCCTCCCTTCACTTCCTCGGCCGTGGTAGTGGAGCAGTTACGTGGAGGTTAGTGGCATGACAGGAGGAAAGGAATGTTATATTTCTGTATAACAATGAATAATGTCCATAGCTCAATTTGTATCCACCAGGTAACAAGGACAATGTGAAGTCCACTGTTATTCTAAATTAGCCGCCTTCCGCGATCAGCTTGTTCGTCGGGAATATGATTTCAATTGAATCTTGCATCAATTTATATCAATGGTTCTCTTAACAACGTAATTTTAAACTTCAGATTGTAGTAGATATTTAACCCATCTTCTTGTAGTGACCTTGCACCTGATTTGTTCATTGTCTACATAAATTGTCTTAATGGAGTCAAATAACCGGCCATTCATGTAACCTCTAATTTCATGTTGTCGGCAGTATCTTCGCTTTCTTATTCCTCTTGTAAAATATTCATTTGATTTCAGCATTAAAATGACGCAGCACATTTTATGGCCAGCGGCAGGTTAGCTGGATGAAAGCATGCTGAGAAAAATATGAAAACATATCAGCCATAACTATTCAGCTTAATGAATATATTTCTTAATGCAAACAAAGCAATATCTCGGAGAGCTTGGCTTACATATTTCACAAAACTTTTGATGATGAATTTTGAAGATATGAAAGCAAAATGTGTTATAATATTATCTCAGATAACAACAACTAAAGAGAAATATGCAATTAAATACTTGTTTAAACAATGAAAACGGTTTGAGTTGCGTTTCAACAATGAAAAGTATTGTAAACTATGCAAAAAATATTTTTAAAAATTTATTAAAATTCGAGAAAATATTGTACGGCATTTTAATTTATATCATTGCGAAGGTAATTTTCTGCACTTTCAGATGGTGTAAAATTAATTTTTGTTTTGTAATATTTTCGGAAGTTACTAAGAAAAAAACTTTAAAATTTCGCTTAATTTTTAATTATTTAAAATTCTAATTAAAATTTCTAACAATGGCCCTGAGGTGCACATTCCCACATTACAAAGTATGTTTGTGCCAATTTTCGTAGCTCTAAGTCCAACGGTCTGACCTGTAGAACGCCAATACACACACACACACATTCTCCTTTATTTAGTAGAGATGTAACTAATCAATTTTGAGATTTGTTTTCTCAGAAATGGATTTACTGAACTTTCTTCACTTTAACACTGATCTCTCCGTATTAAAGTGCTTTTGAAGCATTTGGTTTTTACTTATTCTAATAAGTAATAATTTAAATAATTTTTAACATCTCTCTAACCGAGTCTTTTTATAAAGAAATCGAATAAATTAAGTATGCTTAATAGCTTTGCTACAATATATCGTCACTGAGTGTATTTTTGTCTCTCACATTCGTATATTTTGGGAAAACAATTAGAGTTCATCTTAGCAGGATGCGAAGGTAGATATTTATAACGTACTATAATTCATCAATATTATTAGAGTTATATAAATATCCCTGAAACGTAACTATATCTTTCAACTATATATACATTTAAAAAAATTACATTGATATATATATATATATATAATGTATCCGTGGTTGTAGTCGTTGAAAATAAAACAGGCCGAGTTATTAACTAATTTCTTTTTATTATCAATAGGAGAGTGGTGGATACGTGCATCTCCGTTTAGGTTACAAGCGAGAGTGCACAGAAAAATCCCTGTATTCTCTCGGATAAGGGAATAACATATGGACATGTGATCAAAGTGAAGGGAATATTGGGTATTTTTAATAAGTTACGTAGGCGTTTCAGGGGAAAAGTCTGGTGCCAAAGAGACGCCGTCATGATTTTCTGTCGGCACGTGAAAGCGATTAAATATTCTTTTAGTAATAAACATGCCAAAAAAAGAGATTTAATATACCTCCAGCGCGGGAAAAGAACGAAACTGGAGTTTTAGAAAAGTGATTTTGGAATGCATTAAGATTTAAAAATATATAATATTAGAATTTGGAATAAAATTCAGTGAAATTATTACATATATATATATACTTTGAAAAATACGTTAATACATATTCGATATACATAATTAATTTTACATATTCGAATCATTTGACAGTATTTATGTGATATAAATCTGAATTGATAATAATTGTAACAAATGTTTACTTCATATATGAAATGATTATGTATATTTTTTCTTTAAAAATCCGATATTTTAACTTTATTGTTTTTTCTCTCTCAATTTCTCCATATATAATTATAAATATCAAACATTCAAACTTAAAAAATTGTAGGTATACAAGCTATTTCAAGATCTGTCTAACATTGCACACTCGTAAAGAAAGTAAGAAAGAAATTCGCAACGTTTTAAACAAAAAGAAGAGTATTAATAAATGTGATAACATTCTCTCATATTTAAAAAAAAATAGTTACCATTTATCGATTTATTGTAAAATCTTCTAATACTTTAAAACTCAATGGCCCACTCTCTCTTTTACTGAATTCTTCATTGTTAGAACAAAGCTGTCCCTAATAGCACAGAAAAAACGGCCGATATTTTAAGAATAATGTTGTGGAATATCTCACTCGTTATCCTGCATCGTTCGGCGCGAATAATAATGTGTTTGGCTTAGAAATCTGTTGATTGGTTGAAGTTCCTTCGGTAACCCTTAAACCGAGAGGGGGTCACGAAACACTCCACGCCTCCTGCCAAGGAAGGCGCAAGAGTTGTAACTCAGTCAGACGTCTCCCAGACTTTGCCATGGGGAGTTTCCCCTCACCAAATTATCTTGTGGTTGTGAGGTCAATAGTATGGCTTGAAACGCTTTCATTCGTTTGATACTTAGAAACATTCGCTTCATGAAAAATGCGAATGTGATTCTAACATTAAAATGAGGAGTTAGTTTATAGATTATACAAAATAATTTATGGAAATGAGATGAAAACTGAAGAGCTATTTATGATTGCAAAGAATATGAAAAAATAAACAGAATCTACATTTTATAGCTTTCTGCAATTAAAGAAAACAAAGAGATTGAATTATCTGTAGAAGCAATGAACCGTTTTAATTTTACTGCAGTGAAATGTATTGTTAAAAATGCTATATAAAAAAATATTCTAAAAAAATTGTCAAAATTAAGGAAAGAAAATGTGCGACAATTAAATTAGTATCATTGAAAAGAAATTTTTTTAAATTTTAAGACGGCATAAAAATCTTTTTCTACAATAATATGAGACAAAATGCCGACTTTACTGATGATTTCACATGCAATATTTTCATATGCAAGCCTGCTCATTGAGAAGTGCAATACGCATTTTCTATTAACCTTATTTTTAACTGAAATTTGGAAGATTGTATTACATGCAAGATCAAAGAGATAAGAAAATAGTGAGGAAACAGGACAAAGAATTAATAATATATAAATAAAACAAATTCCATGAATAAAATAAATACAAAAATTTATATCAAGATAGAAATTTTTTATGAAAAATAAATAAATCTTATGGAGGTTTTCTTTAAATCAAAATTTGGTCTAAACTTTATTTTACAGAACTTTAATTGAGACCATTTGTTCACAACATCGTGAATGCCTAGTATATCTCTCACCATGTATTTTAAAGAAACGAGTAACATTAATTAATCCAAATGTTTATTATCCATGTTCGTTTGAGTATATCCATCTTCAATTTCGCAAGGTTCAGAATGAGACGAACAACCTTGAAACTTGAAGGCAGAACATTTCATAATGTAAATGCTACTTTTGAAATATTTACTAAAAACAAGCATTTTTCACTGAATTTAGAAGTATTTGCAATTCAAGCATATAAAAATTCTTATTCTTCTGAAAAAAATTCTGAATACTATTCTACTATTTATCGATTCCTTAACTAATTATTTCTCTTTACTGGAAATGACAAAAAAAAAAGTTTCAAACACTGAAAATACAGAATAAATTTGTTCGTTAATCATAGTATGTTTTCTAATTATTGTATCAATATTTCGTGATACATTTATATCTTCATTTTATTTCAGTACATTCACTTTACAGAGATAAAGTTTTAACGAGAGTATGTATAATTATGTATAATATTTCCATGGAACACGAACAATTTTAGAATTCTTTCCCTAATACAGTACAGTTGAAAAGAGATTTTACGAATTAGCAAGTAATTTTCTGTGATTATTAGAAAGCGTTGTAATTATTGAGATAAGTATTTAAAAAATAATTATTATTCGAGAAAGTTACTGTGCTGTTAGACATAAAAACTTCTCGTGGAAAAAGAAAACTAATGAAACAAAACCAAAATAATAATAATAATAATAATAAATCGAAACTGACTGGTGCATATACTATTTTTTAAACTTTTGTTGACATGTACTGTGATAATAATATTGATGTCATTTTCCTCAGATCCTTAAAAATAACCCTTGGATAATTTTTCAATTCACGGAAATTATTTTAAAGAATCTTTTACTGTGATGGCTAATTGCAAAGTTTTTAGCTCAGATTCGTAACTCGAAAATTTTCTCTGGTTCCTTCTTATTTCCTATTAAAATAATAAGATATGGTCTATATTCCGAGTATTTTGATTTATACGATGTCAAAAATAAAAATTTTATTCCTTCTGAATTATTTCCATTATTTAAGTATTTCTTATCTCGTGCCTTTAGTGATCATAAGAGAACAATTTTTAAAGGCTATAATTCCTTTAAAAGATCGTAGAACGTTTTGTAAATGGATAGAGACATAAAAGTGTTTAAGTAATTAGCGAGAAAACTGCAGATTTGAAATCCAGTTTCTGCAGAGTCAGTTTCTCCTACACTTTATGTTTTGCTATTATCTTCCTGATGGCACGGCATTGCTCGGGATCCATATTTTTTCATATGCCTCGTAAGCATCACAAATTCCTCCAATGGGAATTGAGGCCATTCTATACAATATACACCACATCCTTTCCATAATAGAACAGAACACCACCCTGTGCCTTGTAGCCGTGATAGCTATTTTACAGTTGAGATGGACACAGAGCGGAAAAGACAATCTGAACCCACCATGGGGCCACCCGGCTGACTCTCTCGGCATTTATTGAGAACAAAAAATGGGGAATATATACATGGGGTTAACACTGCTACAGATCGCAGAGATAAGATACTTTTGTTCTGGTACAGGCCTTGATGAAATACAAGCTTGCCGCGAGAGCAGCTCCTTTCCATGACAATGTAACGTCCCTCAAAAATAAAAAAAATAGAAAAAAAAGGGTGAGGGAATCCCTCTTTTCGTTAAGCAGTTTGGTTCTCAAATTGCTATCTTTTTTGTCCCTACCATTACGTAAATGCCGCTGCAGAAAAAGAAAGTAAAGGTCGAAAGTGGTCTTTTGTCATCTTCGCCTGAAGGCATCATTCAACATGGAGGCAAGAAGGCCGAAAATAAACGAAAACATTTTACGACCAGTTTTTCTTATTTGTTTATTAGGGAAGGACTCCTGGGTGGCGTAGAAAGTGTCAGAGGAAATGAGAGTGAAAAAATATAGTTCAATTCACCCGTCCCCGTTTGCCATGGATAAAAATAAAACACTTTTGAAAATAAGTTGGACGTCGGCTAGCTGATTTTGTATTTATAAAGTTAATATTTCAATCACACAAAAAACGTTATTAAAAAGGATTACTTCATAAAAAAACTTGCTATGCGACTGACTAGAATGAGTTTACAAAATGCGATTTTTATTTCATTTTCTTGCATGTTTTATAATAAATTTGTTGATATTATCGCCAAATTTATTTTTTTGGTTAGACCAGATTCAGTATATAAAACGGCTTGTGATGTAAATTATTTTTGACTAATACTAGATCTTAAGTAATTTTTTTCCTCCCGCTGGTGTGGCATTTTGGAGAAAAGGGCGCCACCTCAAGGGATCAAAAATTAAGAGGCTCGTTCCAAAATATCCCTCGTGTTTCTTAAAACACGGTTGGCAATCAACAGAACGATTGCAAGACTACTAAAAGAACAAAGTTAAATGACTATTAGAATTTTGAAGTTTAAAATTACGTTTTCAAGGAATATTCACGGTTCCACTGAAAAAGTAATTTTTGCCTGTCATTGACAGGCAATCAAAACAATATTTAGTAATTAAATAACCTACGGCTTTCCATATACGAAGTATACAAAGAGAGTATTGTTATGGTGAAATAATTAGGCCACGTGGTTTTGAGGAATATCCTCATTATAGACCATATTTTTATGTTTGAAAAAAAAAAAGTATTTTTTTAAAATTTCGAAAATTTTATATGTGTGTGACTACCTGTCGAAATCGCAATAGGCTAGATGTTTGCAACTTGTTGATTTCTAGCAATTTTCGACGAAATTCGCTGGTGAAAAAACTGTCTTTCTGTCCGTCTGTGTACGCGCATGAAAACACGATAATTCAAAAAGCTCAACAGATAGATAAATAAAATTTGGCAAATTGTTTTGTTAGGGTACACTCGTCGAAAAAAGTATAAAGTCGCAAAAATACATGACAAAAAAACTAGAAATTTATATCATATTTTTCATTATTTTCACAGCAAAAATAAATGTAAGTTTAATTACTTAATGTGATTTTATAAGCAATTAGTTAAAACTCTATACAGTTAGATTTGGGAAAATATATAGCGTCGATATGATTTATTCTTTAGTAAGTGATATTTGAACCTCATTTTTCTTTTACTTGTATTACTGGTCGATTCATAGAACCAGAAAGAACTTGAGAGATATCCGGGTCAATTTTATTCCAGAAATTTTTATTGTGGTTTTAAGAAAAAATTTGCTTCTCTCCTGTCGCCCATTCTTGTAAACATATCGAACCAGAATTCCCGAAAGTTTTCCCATTGGATTCAGGTCGGAACTCCGATATAACCATTGAAGAGTTTTTACCAGGATTTTGTAGGATACCGCTTTCATCTAGGATTTTTCAGAATAATGAATTATGCACAGATACTTTGTCTTGTTGAAATGTTCAATCTCCTGATGTTATCAGAAGATATATCAGGAACAAATTATCTGCCAGCAAACCCTGATATAACGATGAATTCATTTTGACAAATTCAATTTCAGTTTCACCACTGACGGCAAATGAGGCCCAGACTATGACAGATCTGAATTGGCGTTTTGAAAAAAAAGTCTGATTCTGTATGCAGATAATACCAGTAAAACTGAAATCGATCTAAATCATTTAGATAAAACATTTTTCCGTCCAAAAACTTCACATCATTCCGGTTCAGGGCCGGCCTTAGGAAATGCGGTGCCCAATTGGAAATAATTTTGGAAAACTTCGATATACTAAAGTTTTAAGAAAGTATACATAATGAATACATAAATAATATGAAATTGTAATAAATAAATTAATAATATTTATTATTAAAAAAATTAATAATTTTAATAAACTTACTTAATACTTAAAAATTAGTTTTAAAAAATTCAAGAAGGGAGAAATTTTTTATTGTTTTTTATGGGATGCATTGTAAAACAGATAAGTTACTCGAGTGAATTAAAGACCTTAA
>BGPR01001153.1:221580-231682 GCA_013235015.1 Araneus ventricosus | reverse complement strand
AGCATTTACTTGGATTGCCTATTTCATTATTTTAATAACAACAGTGTTCTTTCACCTGCTGATACAATGCTTAAAACTTGATTTTTGTCGCGATGGTATTTCACTTAATTTATTAGATTTTATTTAAAATTGATGTATTGATCAAATAACGACTTTTAGTATAGGATTTGATTCTTGATATGTTTTGTTTACTTTATTTCTGCATGATTTATATTTTAGTTATATTTTATATTTATATAATATATAGAGTATATATATATATATATATATATATATATATATATATATATATATATATACATATATATATGTGAAATGTATTCGTAATTGTAGTCGTTGGTACAACAAAACAGGTCAGAGTTGACCCTAAATTTCATTTTATTATTGAGAGGACGAAAACGTAATGTACATCTTAGTATGTTTTGTTTCAAAAGTGAACAGAATATCCCTGCTTTTTCAGGTAGGGATTTTAACAGACATGTGGATCAAAGAAGGGAATAATAGCCATTTTTATAGTATAATATGCAAGCAGTTTTAGGGGAACTATGGCGACAATAAGTCGCTGATTTCAAGTGATTGGATTTATGTTGGCGCGTAGCCACTAGAATATTCTTTATCAATAAATGTCAAACGAGAGATTTAATATACCCAGAGTGGAAATAGAACGAAATGGAGTTGAAGCAAAGTGATTTGGAATACATTGCCTTAAAATATAACTATTAAAATTTGAAATAAAATTAAGTGATATTACATATATATATATATGAAAAACAACACACTAAAAAAAATTATACAAAAATGTGAATAATGGTATTCTGAAAACTTTGTGCGATATCTCAAGCAGTGATTACGAGCCACTGACAAAGCCTCTTTTTCCTTATCTTTTCTTTCCTGTTTAACGTATATGATAACTGGTTTGGCGTTCATTTTTCTCAGCCAGTGGTAGCGTTTTCCTGGCCATGTTAAGCATATTTCGCTTTATTTTATTGTTTTACGTTACGGCTGTTTTTTTTATTTTATTCTAGGTCTTTTATTCGGATTTTGTATTTTGATTCTTTTTAATTTTCTTAAATGTTTTTTATATTTTTAATCAAGAAATCTTCCATCTTCCAGTTTTCGCTTGTTTTGTGGGTTTTTAGAGGGATGACGGCAATTTTTTAACGGATTTCCGTTTGTCAAGTAGAAAAGTTATCACCACATGAGCGAGTTTTCTTCCTGACGAGCGAATCGCTAAGATATTTTTTCATTTTTTGGTTTTTCTGGTTTTGTCTATTTAATATACTTTTGTCTTTTTTACTGTTTTGAGTTTTATCTTGTGTTTATATGTTATTTTCATATATATATATATATATATACCTTGAAATATGCTACTAATACATTATTCGATATACATAATTAATTTTACATGTTCGAATCATTAGACAAAAAGTATTTATGCTATCAAAAAATCTGAATTGATAATACAATTGTGAATAAATAGTTTACTTTATATATAAAGTGATTAAGTATATTTTTCTTAAAAATCCGATATTTTAACTTTATTGTTGTTTTCTCTCAATTTCTCCATATATAATTATAAATATCAAACATCCAAACTTTAAAAATTAAGTATTACGTTATCAAGATTCGTCTAACATTGCGTACCTTCGTAAAGAAAAGTAAAAAAAGCAAATTCGCGACGTTCTAAACAAAAAAGTATTATTAAATGTGATAATATTCTCTCATATTTAAAAAAAATAGTTACTATTTATTGATATATATTAAAAATCTTCTAACTTAAAACCCAATGGCCCACTCTCTTTACTTGAATTCTTCATTGTTAGAAACAAAGCTGTAACTGTTCGGCGAGATTATCTGATGTTTGAGAATATAATCCAGTTTCTCACCTATTTTATTAAAGAAATTTATAACCAAGGAAGAATATCTCGACGTTTTGACAATAATGATACTTGAGCTAATACCTACTTTCTAAAACTTCCATTTTAACCTCCAGTTTGAAGAATTTGAGCCATGAAGTATCATGAAACTTAATTTGCTGAAACTGAACACACGAGTTTTTTCATTATCAAACTGTGATTGCTGTAGTTTTGATGTACGTAATATACTTCTGTATTTCTGATAATGTACTGACACCAGCATTGATTGTATCAGAGAGGTATAAAAAAGAATCAGTTCTTGAGCAAGCACAAATATAAAAGCGTCGATCCAACCAAGGTACGTCCACTGAGAGGGAGTGAGAAAATCGAAAGGATCTGGAACCACCCAGATAAAGAAAAATTACTTCTTTTCTATTATAGAGAGGAACCTTATTTTTAATCATAGCCCTCGATAAGGAACTGAAATGTCTTCTTTACATTTATTTTCTCCGAATATAAAAACTCACCTATTCTTACATATTATACTAGAAGATTTGGGTTTACCTAAGACGGACTTTAGCCTGCAAATCATCATCTAGAACTGATTTTAACAGATTTGTTTAAAAAGATGTATACAAATTCATGTACATTGGCAGAGTGCATAAGAAAGTAAATGAAAGAAAGTACAAAAAAAAGTTAATACCTTTTTTTTAATGATATCAATTGAGTTGCTTTTACAATTTTCTCTAATTTTCATAATTTTAAAATATTTTCTGTATACCATTAATTTCATTGTTGAACGCAATTTAATCCATTATTTTCATTGTTGCTTAGCAAATATTTAATTTCGCGTTTCTGTTTCATTGTTGAAAGTTGATAATATTCTTACGCAATCATCCATTGCTCGTTCATCAATGCTGCAGTGAATGTATGGGCGGTTTTGGCTCCACCCAGCGTTATGTTGCAAAAATATTTTGGCTACTCTATAACATAATACTTTTCATTGTTGAAACCCAATTCAATCCTTTTTTTTTTCATTGCTTAAACAAACATTTAATTTTTGCTCTGTTTCATTGATGAAAGCTGAGTCACTATTCTTATGCAATCAACTGACGTTATTTCAGCAATAATGCCGTGTAGATGTAAGGGTGGGTTATTTGGCCCAATTCAGCGTATACGAACATATATTTTGCATAATTCTACAACATTTTATTGTTGAAACTCCAATTCAATCTTTTTCATTGCTTAAACAAATATTTAATTGCATGTTTCAGTTTTATTTTTTTGAAAGTTGAGTCTATATTCTTATGCAATCATCCAATTTGCTCGTTCAATAATGCCGTAGACAAAGGGACGAGAGTTTATTTCAAGCTTCTCCCAGCATTATATACACAAATATATTTTGCATAATTTACAACAATGCTTTTCATTATGAAACCAATTCAATCCTTTTTTTCATTGCTGCTTACTCAAATATTTAATTGCATGTTGCTGAGTCAATGTTCCATGCAAAGTGATCATCCGATTTGCCTGTCCACAATGCCGTAGACAAAAAGGGCGGTTAAGTTCCGCCCAGCATTATATAAGAATAGAGGTATAATTTACAACAATATTTTTCAGTGTTGAAACGCAATTCAATCAATTTCATTGGTTAAACATATATTTAATTGCGTGTTTGCTGGCTGTTGAAAGCTGAGGTATTATTCTGCTATATAAAATCATCCGATTGGCTCGTTCACTATTATTTGCCGCCAGAAGGGGCGGGGTTATTTTTAAGTCTGCCCAGCGTGTTAAGGCAGACATCTCTGAAAAATTCTATTATAGATTTATCTAAATAACGGAAGGAGATTTTTTTAATAATACGTGATATGACTGAGCAACAGGAAAGAAAGTCAACTGATTAAAGGTCACGAGCATTTCTAATTTGCAAAGGGAGGAGAGAGGGAGGGAAGGTAAGATTTGAAATCGAGACATCAAGCCAATCCACAATATTCCGCTGCTCAATCAAAAAATCAACCGTCAATATTGATAGTCTTTTTCGCCTATGAATATTGTTCACGACTTATTTGTAGGTACAATAGAACCCCGGTTAAACGAATTAAAGAAGACGGGGAGCAGTTTTCGAGTAATGATTTTTTTCAAGCCATGACTCATCTACACTATTTTAAAGAGAAGTATCATGTATAGAGCACTAAATGCTTAAGAGTAAGTAAATTCGTGACTTTTTTTGTGGGATAAATTCATGCTATTTTTTTTGGCAATCCATCCGTCGAGACCAGTATTCGCACTGGTGAAAGTTCGGGCTCAGCAATTGACAGGCACAGGCAGACAGAACAAGTAATATTGTTAATACCCATTAACATTAATTTGAAATTCAAATTAGTCACTTTCCTTTCTTGGAGGCTTAAAGTAAGAGGTGGGATATTGGCTGAAAAGTTGTGACCTCGAGAATATTTCAAGCAGTACAGAACAAATATATTTCTGGATTTTAGAGGTATTTTCGCATAACCCGGGCTACCTGGGCTTACTGTATTCGTTTCAGAGCAAGTGAGGGAGTTCTGAGTGAGTTTGGGTAAGACTGATGTCGTATTTTGTCCTGAAGCTTGGCTCTAGACGGCCCTGGATCCAACTTAATTTATTTGGTGACATCACAGGACAGAGTAGAAAGCAAATATGTTAGACAAGCATGGGTACTACACTGGCCATGTGGCTATGACTTCAGATGGAGGAGTACAATTGTTTATACAGTTACAGCAAAAAAGCAGTCATGATATTATTGCTTCTATCTAAAAAAACTTAGAGAATACAGCTCTACCTGAACAATGACATTTACATGGTGGTGTGAAATATTTAAAATCGTTTTATTTTAACGTAGATCATGCTCCCATTGGGGTCTCAAGAATTTATCCACACGTCAAAAATACCACAAAAAACGTTGTTTGGGAGATCTCTATATCTTGTAACTATATATGTTAAAGACATAGATATGTCTATTTAGAGATAAAAGGTGGGTAACAGAAGTTGCAAAAACAATTGAAATCGGAAATCTGTAGTAAGTTCAAAGGACTACTGAGAGTCCCAAAGGTGGGCAAAATACGCATGAATATATCGCCATCCTCTATATTTTCGGTAACTACATATGTTAAAAAACATAAAAGTCTATTTAGAGATGAAGGGTACAACAGAAGTGACAAACAATTGAAATCGGAATTGTAGTTCAGCGACTACTGAGTCCCAACGCAGGGCAAACATGCATGAATTGGTGACGATCCTCTATATGTTCGGTAACTACATATGTTAAAACATAAAAAAAGTCTTATTTAGAGATAAAGGCAAATATCAGAAGTGAAACACGAATCGAATTGTAGTTCAGCGACTACTGAGTCCCAATGCAGGGGCAAAAAATATGCATGAATTGGGTGACGCGATCCTATATCTGGTAACTACATATGTTAAAAACATAAAAAAAAGTCTTATTTAGATAAAGGGTAAATAAAATAGAAGACAAAAACAATTGAAATCGGAATTGCAGTCTGCTGACTACCATCCTATAACGGTGGCAAAATACGCATGAATTGGTGACATGATCCTCAGTATTCGGTAACTACATATGTTAAAACATATAAAGTCTTATTTTAGAGATAAAGGGTAACAACAGAAAGTGACAAAAACAATTGAAATTGAATTGTAGTTCAGCTGACTACTGAGTCCCAACGGTGGGCAAAAATACGCATGAGGTGATCCTCTTATTCGGTAACTACATATGTTAAAAAAACATAAAAAAAAGTCTTATTTAGAGATACAAAGGAAAATAAATAGAAGTGATAAAAAAACAATTGAACGGAATTGCAGTTCAGCGACTACTGAGTCCTAGTTCAGGCAAAAAAATACGCATGAATTGGTGACGCGATCCTCTATATCTCGGTAACTATATGTTAAAAAACATAAAAGTCTTATTTAGAGATACAAAGGTAACAGAAGACAAAACAATTGAACTGAATTGTAGTTCAGCGACTACTGAGTCCCAATGGTAAGCAAAATACGCATGAATTGGTGACGCTGACTTCTATATCTGGTAACTATATTAAAAACATAAAAAAGTCTTATTTTAGAGATAAAGGGTAACAACACAGAAGTTACAAAAAAATTTGAAAATCAAAGACAGTCACGCGGCAAAGTAGTCCGCTGCCTTTAATGTTTCAGCGGCTGTTTGAAAAGACAGCCTCCTTCATTTATTTTATTATTTATTTTTTTGTAAATATTGATAATTTAAAGGAAATAAAGCCAGAAAATTTAATTTTAAAAAAACAAAAGATTCACTATTTAAATAATTTATTACCATCGATTTAAAATGATCATATTGAAAACTTTCCTGTTCGTTTCTCTCCACCTTTTCGTTACCACCTCATCATAAACCAGGCAAATATCTTGTTATAATGGAAATACAATAGAAAATGCTTAAAATGTGATCCTAGTAAAATTTTAAATTAATATCTTGTTTATACACTTGAAATTAATAAATCATTCATTCTATTTGATTTCATACATCATCAGTCAGGAACAAAAGCTTCCTAGAATGTAATTTGTTTAGAGTGTTAAAAATCTAATCTCAATAAATTCTGAAAACTGTTTATGTGCTAACGAATTTAAAATTATATCAACCCTCCAAAGACAGCACTTTTCTGAAAATTGATATCCAATCATCTTTCTATACTGCCTAATCGAATAAACATCATATATTCTCACAGCAGATGATGCATTCAAAATAATAATTCTTGCTCTACCATTTGGAGGCAAACATATTTCTAATGCTTTTCCCACCAGCTTATTTTTCAAGTCAAAATTTTAGCGTTTTGCACTGCATCAACTAAAAATATTTCCTTTAAAACGTTGATTTACCTAATCCATTCGATGTTTGACTTTTAGAAATCATACAAATTAATAAGATTTTAATTTTCTGTAATCCTCGGCATTCCATCTAGATTTTCGTAATATTCTTTCAAGCGACACGTGATTTATCATTTTTATCTATCTAATTATCTATATCTAAATAATATAGTGTTATATTATTTAAAATATTATATTACTAAATTTATAATATTATATTACTAATATAAATAAATTTATAATATTATATTACTAATATAAATAAATTTATAATATTATATTAAAATATTATTTATTTATACATAATATTATTTATTATTAATATTATTTATATTTAATTTTATATTAATTTTTAATTATTTTATAATATTTTTATTACCTCAATTATTTAATATTATTTTTAAATACTTCATAACATTTATAATACTAACTATTACCCTATTTTTTTATTGTCAATTATTTTACTCTTTAATGAAATATTATTATATAATTAATTATGGTTACATTTTAAATTATTAAATTATTTTATAATATTTTAATTAATTTTTATTATTTTATATTAATTTTATATTTATTATTAATATTATTTATATATAATATTATTTATTTATAATATTATATAAAAATATAAATTATATATAAATATATAATTTATAATAAAAATATAAATAAATTTATAATATTATATTACTAAATAATATATAAACTATCTAAGATAATATATTATTTTATCTATCTAATTATTTATCTATTAACGTGATTTATCATTATTATCAATATAAGCGTTCAGCTATTTTGGTTTAATAGATTTAATATCTTTAAAATTGGCTTTTAAAGTAAATAATTGGATCTCTATTGCGTTGAAACAAATCCCTGAAATCTTTACAATATTTTAGCTATGGTAGTTTTAGAAATTATACTTATAAATGCATGATATAGTATCTGGTTTTGAAATGAACATGAGAAACGGAAAAATACGGCTGAAACGCTTAAGGGGTTAAACGTCTGTTAATTGCATTCATTTTCATCTTTAAATTATCGCAATGTAACTAGTGGATATAAAATTTATTCTGTGATGTGTGTCATCCAACTTTGATATTTTTTTCCATTACAAGTGTAATAATTAGACCGAATGACATTGTAAACAAGTATTCTTTAAGAAACATTCAAATTGTGATGAATAAAAACAACTAATACACTCAGAATGCTTTCTTATTTACTATATATTGCGACTAACTGATAGTTAATTGAAGTATACAGTTTTAGTAAGACGTTAAATGCATCAATAAACTGACTTCATTTCAACAAAGGAGGAAGAAAAAATAAAAAAAAAGAATCTACTTTAAAGCCATGGGGTGTTTTCGAAGCAATTTTTCATTACAACAGAAGCGAACAAAACCAAGTTTAAGATAATGAAGCCAAGAAGGAAAGCGATTAACAAGACGTATGTTTAAAGTTAGTGCATTAAATGTTAATAGATTGATACTTCTCAGCACAAACCCTAAGTGCTTAAAATAGGATGATTTTTTTGATTATTGAATAAATACTAAAATTAAACTATTTTAAAGGTATTAACCATCGGTTGGATAAATAAGAACATATTTTATAGTTCTGTGTAGAGGGAACTTTTGGTTTCTTAGAAATTAGAAAAAAACAACATTTTACCTTTTAAGAAAATTAGTGAAAAATCCATTGCATCATTGCACAGATTTCCTGATAGAAAAGCTTTTAAATCTTCTACACCTTGCTTATTTGACGAGAGTTGTTATTATTTATTGTTTTAACTTTTAATCGGATTTTATAAAATGCATTATCAGAAATTCGAAAGATTTCTTTAAAAAATTGTCTTAATAAAATGTGTGAAAACAAACACATGATTGTAATAAATAGCATAGAAACCCTGTTCATATACTGAAATAGAAACACATCAACTAATGCCATCAAAATCTTAATCTTTGAATAAAATCTGAAAATAATTCTCTGTCAGTTGTTAGTTTATATTTATTACGATAGGTTTCCAGAAGCGATATTTTCCCAAAATATGGAGCTGTTCAAGTTCTTACGCTTCTAACCAGCGCTGAATCCTCAAAGCTTCAATTTTATTTCAAAAGTGTAAAAATAAAGTTTTAGACCGACCCCATCGAGTTAGTATATTTTGAATTATAGCACATATCCATATGGGCATTTTTTTCATATATTCCAATTCCTATACTTCCTTATCAAATAAGAAATAGTAGTATCCCAAATGAAGGTATATTCAAATTTCCATATGACTCTATTTTATTTTCATTCTCGTGCTATGCGAATTTAGTTTGAAAATGTCCCCAAAGCTTTCTTCCTCCCATCACTTTCAAGCCAAAACTGTCCCGATTTGCGCTGCCTTCTCCAAAATATTTCCGACATGTTTTCAATTTATCGGTGGAATTCCTTGTTTGACTTTCAGTCCAGGCAGTCTTCGGTAAAATTAATAAGATTTTCATTTTCCCTAATGCTCGTAACGCAAGGCCTTTCAGGAGATTGGTAGATCAACACGTGACATGCGATTTTTTAAATTAAGTATGCATAGCCAGTGAAGCGCTAAATTCATCATGCGAGATCGACGTGATTTTAATGAAATGGAAAGAAAAATAATGAAGTAGGAAGCAACAGCTTTGGAACCACATCATGCTTGCGATGCAATTTTTTCTTGAGACAGCAACGATGTGAGTGCAAGTTAAGAAGATAAAACCATGAAGAAAGTATATTAACCCTCTGAGCCCCCAATTATTTTGAACTTTTAGCTATCACAGAATCGATCTTTTTTGTATTTAATTATATCTCTGAAATCTTAAGATTACTTTATGCATGATTGTTTTAGAAAATATACATTTGAATACGAGATATCCGCTTTTGAACTGAACATGAGAAACGGGAAAAGCCGTTTGCGCCGCTCAGAGGGTTAATAGGGGACGTGCTTAAAGATAGAATTTTAAATATTAAAGACAAACAGTTTAGTTTAGTTATATTAACGTCCTGTTTTTGAAGCAGTCCAGTTTTATAGCACTATTGAGACGGACATCGTAATTTTGAGCCGCTGTCAGATGACGACATCTGAGTTGGCACCCATTTCCAACCTTCCTCAACACACCAACGGAAGGACGTTTGACCCCCTTCGTATGATTCAACATGTCACAAGCACAATATACAACGGATTTTCACCGGAATCTGGTTTCGAACCTGAAATCAATCGGTTCCGAGGCTTGCACTTTACCATTAGGTCACCGTAGTCCAAAGATAAACATAATTAGAAACAACAAGGAACAGGGAGTATATTCGATTATGAACACTAATGACTAACAACTGGACGTATTATTTAATCC
>BGPR01001153.1:211244-221570 GCA_013235015.1 Araneus ventricosus | reverse complement strand
ATTCGATTATGAACACTAATGACTAACAACTGGACGTATTATTTAATCCTCTATTAGACGCGGGTGATCTGTCAAATCACTTGGTTATAGTGCGCGTACTTCCTTGAACTCAGATGGCAATTATTTCAAGCCTTTTTAGCTATCTTCACAAACCTTCGGGGAATAGGGATTTATGAAGTTTCGGTTTCAATCATCCATCGACAATAGAAGGGAATACCGATTCCGGTCTCTCAGATTGACGCACACCGAAAGTAGGAAGTTTTACGTTTATTTTCATTAACATATTTTAAGTTGTGTTCTATTGTAAATTATTGATGTTGGATGGATTGACGTGGTTTAGGGAATTTCCTTTCGAAACTAAATTATTGTCTAAAGTCCACAAGACAAATGGTAGTACTTTTTTCCATTAGCATTAGTCATCTTAAAGGTAGAAGCCTTGAGATGAGAATGATCTGCAAGAAATCTGGTGGATACTTTTGCAATATTGTTGTTACATTGTTTTGGGTTATTTTGTCGGGGCTATTTTGACGGCTCACTATATTTATTTATCATTGAACATGACAAACTCCTCGTGCGTCAAAAATGTACAACACGAGGCTTACAGAAGTAAGTACACAAAACAATTCAGTCTTTGAAAGTCAATTCTTTACACAAAAAAACATAAAAAGTAGAGAAGGAAACAAACTGGATGACAAAACGCATTATCCTTCCAACTTGTATAAGAGATTTTGCAGGTGATTTCTAAAAAAATATGAAATATCTCTTAAAATCTGCTTCATAAGATGTGAGAGTAATAATCATATTCTGACAATACTGGTCGCAAACTGAAATAAAAATATGAAACGTCTTAGTCTTAACTTAATAAGTCTTAGTAAAATCATTCTGCATAGTTCATCATCAGTTTGTTAATAAATTGATAATTTATTACGAAATTTTAAGAAACTAAGTGTTTGAAAATAATATTACTATCTATCCAATCTCTTAGGCTTCTATTCGGCATTAAAATCCTGACAATATCAATTTCTAACGAAAAGTTCAAAATCTAAATTCACTAATATTTTAAAACCCATTTTACGTGAATAAATTCCACAGATAGCCAGCCATCTTCTCAAGGATTTCATATTTAGAGAAACTGAAAAACTTTCAACTCTCTGTGCTTCCATATAAAATAAGCATTAATATCCTCACTCTCACAGCAAATTAAATCTCGAAATTTCTCGTTAAATTTCTTCTCTCTACTCTACAGTACCACACTAATTGGTACAAAATTTATCTCCCTAATTTTCCCCACCTACACATTCTCAAGGGAACCGGGACTTTGTTGTATCTTCAAAAAATCGATTTTTCAAATTTAGCTTTAAAAAAATAAAAGACATTTCGCTGATTATGCCAATGCATAAGGCCGCGGTGGCCTGGTGGTAAGGTCTCGACCTCGGGCCGTAGGGTTCCAGGTCGAAACCCGATTCCAGCGAAGAACCTCCGTGTAAGCGGGTCTGATGCGCGTTAAATCCGTCGGGGCCAAATGCCCTCCGGCTGGTGTGGTGTGGAAGTTTGGAGAGGGAGAACTCAGCTCAGGTGTCGTCCTCGACATCTGACTGCGGTTCAAAATTACTATGTTCGTCCCAAAATAGCCCTAGAATTGCTTCAAAATTGGACGTAAACTAAACTAAACTGTATCTAAATTAACTAAACTAAACTAAACTGTAACCAAACTAAACTAAACTAAATTGTAACTAAACTAAACTAAACTAAACCGTAACTAAACTGTAATTTAAGTAAACCGTCAATGTATAATATGCATAGGTTTGAAAAATCGAAAGACATTAATTTAAAATATAAAAATGGAAATAAATATAAATAAAGGCTTGTCTGCACCTTTTTTTCCTACAGTTTTCTCAAACCATATAGAAATTCGCCGGATAGAAATTCGGAATTTCGATACGCATAGAAAAAATTCTTTTCATTGTATATGTATGAAATTTCATACCATAATACTTAATAACCATTATGAACCTGTTAAGCTTTGTATTCATTTATGAGTAGTAATATAATTTTAAGGTGATATTTTTAATAAAAAATATAACCTATTTTTATGATTTTATGGTTATATGATATTCAATTTTTTAAAAATTTACTTCAAATGTATTATAATGTTTCACATATTATGCTAATTGTGGAGAAATTGTAGACAGAATTCTTTTTTCTGTGCGTATCAATGCGAAGCTGTTTGCTATATGTTCTATCACAGGGCATATATTCGACTTGGTATTAAAAAACATATGCTTTAAGATACAAGTATTTTTAAGCTGTTTTGTATTGAAAATATAACATTCTTTCTATATGCACTGTATTTTAATCGAGATATAACTTTAATTTCGAGAAAGTCTTCTTTGTTTCCAACTGAATTTTCGACAGTTTTTGTTGTCGAAAATGCCCCAGTTCTCTCAAATTAAAAGTGCAACGATTTTCATTGAATAATCTAAAATATTCCCAGAAGATGTTCCTTCATTTCAGAAATTTCTTTGCTTGACTTTCAGTTCTTTTATTGATCTTAGAAGTTAATAATATCTTCCTTTACTTTAAAGCACAAGGCATCATCTTGCCTTTCATAATATTCCTTCGAATAACACGTAACATATCCATTTTTTAATTGAAGCATTCTTTGCTAGTGAGGCGTTAAATGCATCACATGTGATCGACATCATTTTAATGAAAGGGAAAGAAAAATGATGAAAGGAACAACTGCGTTAGGACCACGTGATGCTTTAGAAGCAATTTTTCATTAGCGCAGATGTGAAGCGAGGGTAAGTTAAGTAGGTAAAATAAAGAAGAAAACAGATTAAGATGAATTTTTTTTGCATAATATTAGCGCATTCAATGTTAATGATGAACGAAGAATGGTAACAAAGAAATGCATACATTGCGTTATGTACGAAGACATTTAGAGTTAAAAAAAACCATAACAAATCTTGTTAATATTTGTCTACTAAATATTAATGATATCATCTACCAAGATTCCACAATTAGATGGAAATTTATTACCGAGTTGAATGTGTTTCAATAAAAATAATTTTTATTGAGATAAGAATTATTATTAGCATTTTGAAGAGTCAGATTCTTTAATCTTTATTAATATATTCGTAACCCATTGTTCTATTCTTTTTATTTGTTGCCCATACTTTTCGATGGAAAATTCGTTGATTATAGCCAGCATGTGAGACAATGGGTTAAAGAATTTGATTGAACTCGATTACGAGCCACTGATTTGATGAGACTTCTTAATATGTTTCCAACATACAAGTAATATAATACAATAATGTATATAATACAAAGAATTTGAATTAATATTTAACTAATTAATTTAATAAATTTATATTTAATATCTTTGTTAATTATAACTGTTGTTTCAACTTACAAGAGTGTTTTAAGAGGAGTTTTCGAAAAAAAAGTTTCAAAGTTCATTAAAATCTCATCTTATAAGTAATACGAATGTAAAAATATTTTTCAAAAGAACTTGCTTGAAATACCGCTCTAAAAGTTAAAAGTCATGTGGGAACAGAAGCCTATTTCAATACGAAATATATTGATTGAAATATTAAAAAGTGTATTATGTTTCGGTATCTATTCCCCTTGTTTATTCACTTAATTTTTTAACACCATTCATGTGTTCGTATGGATACGACCAATTTATTGTATATTTGTTTCTTTCCTTCCTCCTTATCTGTTTGGAATTTGCATTTGTATCTTTTTATTTGAAGCTTCCTTCAACCCTTTTCTCAGTCTTTTACTTACTTCTCTAAGTCTTGTGTTAAACTTGTTGGTGCTCAATGAGTTTTTTCTCAAGAGATTGAAAAAAAAATATTTCTCATAAACTGATCGATTCTGAACTGAAACTAAGATCCATTAATAAAGATAGACTTTTATTATACGCAAACTATTAGGAATATTTACCAATTGTTTGTTGTTTGTTATTATATATTTCAATAGTCCTAATTTTCTTAAATGCGTATCAAATTTTTAACTTCTATGAACCAATAATTAATGGCTCAAAATATCAATACCATTCGAAATATTTAAAATCTACTGACAATAAAGTTCAAAATCAGATTTGTCGTTAATAGGTTTCAAATATCATCTTTCCTGAAAGCAGCATTTTTCTATCAATATATATATATAGGCACCTATTCAATTTCCTATATTTCGTCATCGAATAAACATAACTTTCCTCTTAACAGATTACGCATTCGAAATTTCACCTCAAGTCTATTTGCTTTACTCTCTTGCGCAACGATAATTAGGAATAAAAAGTCCCTGGAGTTTCCTCCTCCCAATTTTTCAGACGGAGCCTCTAACAATTTTCATTGCATTTCCCCAAATTATGTCCTTGAAGTTGTTGATGTATCGGAGTAGTTCCTTGTTTGACTTTTAGCCCTGTTATTCGTCGGAGATATTAATAAGCTTTTCATTTTCCATAACACTTGAGCCTCCGTTATGATATTTAGGGTATTATAAGGAACAACACGTGACACGCATTTTTTTATTTGAAGTATTCATTGCCAGTGAGGCGTCAAATGCGTCATATGAGATCGTCATCATTTTAATGAAAGAGAAAGAAAATGAGGTATGCAGCAACTGCTTGGAAACCACGTGAAGCTCTCGAAGTAATTTTTCATTAGGGCACTAGCCAAGCGAGACAAGTTAAGAGGACTAACACTGTAGAATGCAGATTAAGAAGAGAAATCTTTAAGGTATCCGACTGGTTTAAAATCGTCGTTTTTGATGAAATTATAAAAAAAAAATTTTATGACTTAATTTTGTAGCCTGTTTAATCAGCTTTCTAAAACTGTCTCACTTTTTACTCTACGTGAATTTCAAATGGAGTTACAGCTGTTTCATTACCGAACTTTAAGCATTATTTTATGTTGCATGAAAACTTTAAATGTGTTTTCTGAGATATGATATTTTTGAGGAAAACTGTCGACCGTAGCAATGATTTCTGAAAAGGTTATTCAAGTATTGATATGAAATTTTCTGATACAGATTTCTGTAATATGCTTGATGTTTTCCTCTAAAAACTAAGGTCAGTTTTAAAATCAAGTATTATTTTTAAGTGCTTAAATATAAAGGAAAAGCATTTTTTATGAAAAATTACCAGTTTAGTAACTATGTTCAGCTATAGCTCAAAACTATTTTGAAGTACAAGAAATATTTTAGAGAATAACACAGAGAACTGTCATAAAAATGTACTCCTACAAGGAGTTATGTATATTTAGAATATAATTTTGTCTATGGCTGTTAGCGTAAGGCAAAAATTTTAGTCATTTTTCTTCAAATTTCTCAGGTTTTTTTTCAAAAATATTATTTTGAAAGCCTAATTTTACAATATTTTCATAGTTTTAAAACATATGCAGTTGAAAACTAACATTAAAAATATATATGTTATTTTTCAAAAAATGTCTCCGAACACAGTCGAATACCTATGTATACCAAACAAATGTTATTGATAACAGAATCAGGAGTGGCAAAGTATGTGAGAAACATTGGTCTGAGTAGATGCTTCAAGAGCAGGCGACTGTGTCTAGAATTGCCTAATAGCTAAGCAATTCAATGAAGTTTATCCTTCTATTCATCTATTATCTCAAATGAAAACCTTAGTATTTTCCATTTATTTCTAGTACACATTTTTCTTTTACATACAAATATATAAACTCAACACGCGATGAAATTTAGGATGCAAAAGTCCATAGAACATTCTCATCCTATATTTCAAACGAAACTTTTAACGATTTTCATTGCATTTCCACAAGTTATGTCCTTGAAGCTGTTGATGTATCGGAGTAGTTCCTTGTTTCACTTTTAGCCCTGTTATTCGTCAGAGATATTAATAAAGTTTTCATTTTCCATAACACTTGAGCCTCCGTTATGATATTCAGGGTATTATGAGGAACAACACGTGACACGCATTTTTTTATTTGAAGTATTCAGTGCCAGTGAGGCGTTAAATAAGTCATATGAGATCGACATCATTTTAATGAAAGAAAGAAAAATGAGATAGGGAGCATCTGCTCTAAAACCACGTGACGCTCTCGAAGTAATTTTTCATTTGGGCAGTAGCGAAGCGAGAGCAAGTTAAAAGTATCACCCACTGTAGGAAGAAGATTAAAAGGGGAAGTCTTCAAAGTTAGTGCATTAAATGTTAGTGATTGGGGAATCATGAATGGCAAAGAACGCGAAAACCATTGGTCTAAGTAGATTCTTCCAAAGCAAGCAGCTGTGTTTTGAATTGCTGAAGGTATCTGCTTTGGTTTCCAAAGCGGGTTTGACTAAAAGTCGTATTTTTTTATTGTTTTATTTTATAGCCCATGCGTTTATCTTTCTAAATCTGTATTTGGTTTACTTTTCCGATTAATAGAAGCGAAGATACAGAGGTTTTTATAAAACTAAACAGACAAAATAGAAACCGGAAGTGTCACAAAAAGACCGGAAGTTGTATTTTTGTCACTGTTTTACCCAACACAAACGCAGATTGAATTGGAAATTAATTTATAATATGCTCTATTATCGAGCCACAAGAATTTTATATCGTTTCTGAACTATTTTTATGCTAGAAAGTTTGGCATCAACATTCGTTTGGAACTTTGTTTATGTTTGCATTCCATGTGTTCTCTCGCTCGTTTTTTCGCTGAATATTATTTAATTTTTTATTATTTTTATATCGATTGCTATTGTTCACATTGACATGTGTGAGAATGCATTGGCCGATAGAAAAAAAGTAATTGTTTCTCAATGATAACAGACTCAGGAGTGGCGAAGAACTCGCGAAACATCTCTCTGAGTAGAAGTCTCAACAACAAATAACAGTGTTTACAATGACGAAACAAAATTTCAATGAAGTACTCTTTTTCTATATATCCAGAATTGGATTGAAATTAGTAGCACTTTTCATTATTTCTAGTACACGATTTTCCTGTACATAAGTATATATACGTAACATTAAGGCTGACGTTATGTCGACGTACTGATGAATTTCCAATCGTAAGGAAAACTGAAAAGCTTTATATTCACATCTTCCAATCCTTTTAATAATTTTTAGTTAAAATGTGATGAGCGTAACTGCTTAAATTAAAATATTAAAGTGCATCTTCTCCATCACCATTTTCAGAAAAATGCAGCGAAATGTTTTGTCTGGTAAGCACCCAAACCTGAATGAGGGGATTAAAGTCCGTTTTCTTGCTTTTATACTAACTAAACGGGAAGTCCCCGGAAAAAGAGTGAATTCAGTAGTTTTGTAGGGTTCTCGATGCTTTAGTCCATTGAGTTCAATCGTATACAGGATTAACAAAACATGCAACGATAGAAATTCTATTAAAAAACAAATTCAGCACCTTCGAAATATTTTTATTAGTAATAAAATTCCTACCTCCTTCTACGAACCTTTAATTAATAGCTTTAAGATGCAAGTAAAGGATTACATATTAGATATATGCTGACGCAGCTTTAAACTGTTGTAGGGTTATTCAAGTCAGACAGATCTAATGTGATTACCTCGAAAATGCATCTTTCAGTCGTTTATTAATGGAATTCAAAATATTTTACTCTAGCCGCTCTCAAAAATTAGTTTAATTTATACCTTTTCCTATTAATTTCATAATTTTATCTTCATCTATTTTTGTCTTTACTCTCCCTTCTTTAATTTCTGTATATTTTTCATCGCTTTCTTTGTTTCCATCGTAATCTTAATCGTAATCTCCCCCAACTCATAGCTTCGGCGCGAATTCACGTAATATGATACTTAGAAAACATCAGGTCTCTTATAGGACGCAAGACATTCAGTTCTGAGTCTTCTTCCATGCTGCTTGCATCTTCCCATTTTACGGTGCGTACATTTCTAATCCTTGGTCAATTTTATTTGACATTTTGTGCATCCTAACACTCGGGGTGAAGACAGTGCTCCATTAGCTTATACCTAACACTGTTCGCAGAAAGTGTTTTGATTTTTCTAATTATTTTATGGTTAGTATGGGTAGTTAGTACGGATTCCACCTTCCCTGAAGACGCATCCGTTGTTTTTTACTGAAATACTTTCCATCCTCTTCGCTCTCCAATAAAATTTGATTTTATATATATACATATATATATATATATATATATATATATATATATATATATATATATATATATATATATATATATATATTCAATAATAAACAAATACAGAAAACAAGATAAAAGACATTTATATACAAAAAGAGCAATAACCAATCAAGAAATTAATACTTTAATCGAAGAAATACTAACTCAAATGAAGTAAACGGTAGGAAACAGATACTTTATGGTTAACTTAAATTCTAAAATAGATTTAAATATGAAAAAAATTCACTAACACTTTCCTCTTCTGAAATGTTTTTAATGTTTTCTTTTGTTTATATATATATATTATAAACTAAAATATAACTTGTTATATATGAACATACAAAAGCAAAGTAAACAAGATATAAATATGGAAATCATATATATATAATTAGGTATTACAAATTTGAATCGTGGCCAGATCACAAGAACCACTCCCTTTATTCTCCCATTATTCTCCTACATAATATTCTCCAATTTTCCACGCTGCACCAACTTTCGAATGCCTGACCTACAGTAGCAGATTTAATTTGCCTTAGGCTTAAATACATGGCATATCTTCTGTGGCACTGGTTTTGAACTCTTGTTGCTGAGGTCCCAAATTCTTTTATTAATAGTTATTATTTTTTCTAATGTTTCCTTTTTTTTCTTCTGAAAAGTATAACTTATTCCTCTAAGTAATTATGAAATAAGTAATTAACACAAGTCAAATTTCAATCATCGAAATATAGTATTGTTGTTATATTGAACAAAGTACATTTTCTCTCTCTGCCTGACTATAGTATGACTTAAGTAAACATTAATTATTATGTTCTGTATATAAAGAATTAAAATTACATTTAATATCTTCTATGTAATTCAGGAACTTCGGCAAAGATTCAGATAGCTCTTTATAGCATACTTCATTATTATAATGAAAGCAGTCACTAACCGTATTCTCTAAATAATACTATTATTCATCCCTTTGACTAAAACCATTGTGACGAATGAAACTACGTCGACTAGACTGTGGAGAGATGAAGAACCTCTATGTCGGTTGAAGTGGTTTAAGCGTAAAATACTATATATTAATATGCTTTATGGTACAATATTTGAAATTTAATACTTTTGAATTCATAATGCACCTTAATAATGACTATATGCCCGTTATTCCTGTTATTATATAAACATTCTGATGTTATACTTGATCATATTATATAAATATGTCCAACTTATTATTCAAACAGATAAAAGTTCAGAAATCTCAGATCTCAAGAAATACTACATTTGCTATTGGTCTAAACTAATAATTTCTGTAATAATAATTAGAAAAATTAATGATAGCAAAGGTAATGTAAGATGAATTAATATTACATTTAATGTCTTTGTTGTAATTCAAAAACTTTTGAAAAATTCCAGATAGATCTTTATAATATATTTAATTCTGATAACGAAAGCAGTAACTGTTGCTATTCTGTAAATAAAAGGTACTAAATCCTACTATTATCCTTTGGAAGCAAATGATTATAAAAATCTGACAACATAGATGAGATTGAACAATAGAAGATAAACAACGTCTATGAGACTAGTTCCGAAAATGGAGCGTTCTACAGAAGTGGATTAACTCTCTAAACCGGCTAGAGTGACAGCTCCAGTACCTCAGAAACTGAAGTAAATTTTCGTTCACGAAAACAGAAAAAAATCCTTCCTTTCTTCACAAAATTCCAGGAAGACGACACCCAAGTTTTGGCGATCAATTGTCAGCAAAGAAAGGGACCACTTTTCTCCCGTAAAATTCACTCAGGCGCTCGAAATTGCCTGAGTTCGTCTTCTGTCCAATGGGACGGTTTGAGGCGGGATTGGGCTCATAGGGTTACACTTAAAACACTGAATGGAGTGTTCACAGTCATGAACTAAGTTCATGGTTTGCCCATTTTGCACTAACACTGTCATGGTAGTGTGGAAAAGTTATACTTTCTGCGTAATAATGATTCAGTACCATAGTTTAATTTGTATCCACCAGGGAGCAAGAATAGTAAGAAGCCCACTGATCCTTTGAATGCAGCTAATCAAACCTCGAGATCAATTTTCGCAAAAATGGATCTACTGAACTTAGTTCACTTTAACTCTCGCCCTTCATATATTATTCAGTTTTACATTATAACGCAATAATAATGATTCGATACCATAGTTCAATTTGTATCCACCAGTGAGCAA
>BGPR01001153.1:194350-210844 GCA_013235015.1 Araneus ventricosus | reverse complement strand
CCAGGGAGCAGTAACAGTAAGAAGTCTACTGATATTTTAAATGCAGCTATTCAAACCTTGAGATCAATTTTCGTAGAAATGGATGTAGTGGACTTAGTTCACATTAACTCTGGCCCTTCATATATTATTCAGTTTTACATTATAACGCAATAATAATGATTCGGTACCATAGTTCAATTTGTATCCACCAGAGAGCAAGAACAGTAAGAAATCCACTGATACTTTAAATGCAGCTAATGAAACCTCGAGATCAATTTTCTCAGAATTGGTACTACTGAATTTAGTTCACTTTAACTCTCCCCTTCATATATTATTCAGTTTTACATTACAATACAGTAATAATGATTCGGTACCAGAGTTCAATTTGTATCCACCAGGGAGCAGTAACAGTAAGAAGTCTACTGATATTTTAAATGCAGCTATTCAAACCTTGAGATCAATTTTCGTAGAAATGTATGTAGTGGACTTTGTTCGCATTAACTCTGGCCCTTCATATATTTTCAGTTTTACATTACAACACAGTAATAATGATTCGGTAAAAATTCGCGTAATAATTATTCGGACCATAGTTCAATTTGTATCCACCAGAGGGCAAGAACAGTAAGAAGCCCACTGATATTTAAATGCAGCTAATAAAATCTTGAGATCAATTTTCGTAGAAATGCATCTACTGGACATAGTTCACTTTAACTCTATCCCTTCATATATTATTCAGTTTTGCATTACAACACAGTAAAACCCCGGTTAAAGGAACTTGGGCTATCAGAAATGCCTCTGAAATCTCAAATCCAAAAAACATGCCCTGTACTGCACGGAAGTAATAGCGAAGGCGAGACTTTTTTGCAGCCATATCCCCACTTTCTTCTTTTAACCCTCTCACAAAGAATGAGACCGTCCCGGACGGTCTAAAAATTCCCCCTTAACAACGATGAAGGCCCGTCTGAGTCGATTGCCTTCTTTTGAGGGGAGGTGAGGTTCTGAGTCACTTAGGAGATAAGAGCGGTAGGGGAGTCCATTTATCCTTACCTACCACAACCCATTTCCTTGAGCATTAAGGGAAGGTTATAGCAGGGGTTGGGAAAATGACCACCCAGTTTGGGAGAGTCCAATTCATGTCTTTTTCTCCCAAATTGTTCCGGTTTTAAAGTAACTAGAAAAAAGAAGTCGCCTCGGGATTAAAGAGTTAAGTCCCGCTAAGATGGTCAGTGATTGGCTTTAGAACGCTAAAATTAAAATTAATGGATATTAGCAATATTAATTACGATATTTTTACATGCGCCTGTCAGGCGCATGGAGTTTGAACTTGCAGGTACGAATATTGCGCCAAACAGAGGGTTAACTTTAATAAATAGTCCGAATGTAGCTTACAGAAAGAGTTTTGAATTTATTTTACACTCAAAACATTTCAGAATTACATAATGTAATTAGATACAAAATAATAATAGATGCTCACGTCTTAACCGAAAAAATTGTTATCCGATACCTCTTTTAGTTTGAAATGAATTTTTGTACTGAATTTTAAATTTAGTGCTTTTGCATTCATAATACATGTTAACCGTCCGAGCGCCCAATTATTTTGATCTTTTAGCTGTCAGGTTAGAAAACTTAGATTTCAAAGTAAACGAATCGATCTTTTTTGTTTATAATTATGTCTCTGAAATCTTAATAATGATTTATCTATTATTGTTTAAGAAAATATAATAATAAATTCGAGCCATTTGCTTTTGAACTGAATGTGAAGAACGGAAAAAGACGTTCGTGCAGCTAGGAGGGTTAATAACGTCTATGCACTTTATTATACAAACTTTCTGATGTTATATTTGTTCATATCAAACAAATGTAATGGGTTTATTATTCAAAGAAATAACAAACTAAAGTTCAGAAATCTCAGATCTCAACAAATACTCCACTTACTATTAGTATAAACTAACAATTCCTGTAATAATAATCAGCGAAATTAATGATTGCGACCCATCAATAAATTATGCCGTTTGTTTTAAGAAACTTTTACAAGTATCGGTATGCAGATGAGGGGAGAAATCGTGAGCCGTAACTATACACCGTATCGTTCGTTGAGGTTATAAATATTCCAATCGATATATATGGCTGCAACACACTAACTATTGTTGTCATCCCTCCTTTCAGTTTTCAAAAGATAAAGGAAATTTATGGTTTCGTTTCATTGATTTGTCCATTAACGACAAATAATGGGATGTATTTTGAGTAAAACTACTGCCTCCTCCAGAATGCAGATAATCAAATTTCGTGGCATAAATCATGGTTTAATGTTCGGGTTTCTTCGGTTTGTTCCAGAAGTAACGAGACATGGAAAGTTGCAGAAATTTTCGGCCGTGAGGTGTACTTCGAAATTATTTTTGTTTTGTGGTTTATTAAACACGAAGAATGTTCATTATTTCTGACGAATTTTGAAACGTTTGCTGTTAAATGCATAAAATCTATATGTTATTTGAAATGCTACTAGCTTTATTTCTGGTGTATAATCAGTGTTGAGTCCTGTCGATAGCTCTAACTACAGCGGGGTAACTATAACATATGTTGCGGGGTAACTAATATACCAGTGGGAGTGGCCTCCTCTAAACTTTCTCGTATACTGATCAAAAATTTGTCATTTCCCCTCCCTTTGCGTGGATAAAAAAAATCGAACCTACTGTAATCCAGAATGCAACGAATATCAGAAGGTTTTTCATTGCAGATTATAGTGATTGTAAAATATTTAAGTGAAGAATCGTATTAAAAGAGATGCCTATGTATTAAAACTTAGCAATATTTATTTTCCATCACACTCCAGCAAGATCTGCTATTATACGAGCGAGCGAAAACAAAACAGGAGATAAAACATATCTATCGCAAACTCCGTCTCAAGGACAAAGTGATGTAATCCTCCCGCTTGGTACCAGAGATTGCTAAGTACGCATGCGCACGGAGATCAGTTTTGAAACGAATGCTTAACAAGTATGCGATTATACAGACCGACAGACTGTCAACCCTTTGACGGATTTGGCCCAAAATTTTATACAGACCTACATTCATGACGATAAAACTGTGTACAAAATTTTATCCATCTAGATATTCAAGTTTTTCAGTTATAGTGTTCGCATGACTTCGGACATACAAACAGACAGACTTTCCGTTGACGGATTTTGTCCAAAATTTGACAGAAACCTACAAATTATGCTTAAAGACCACATACCAAATTTCATCCCCGTAGCTCTAATAGTTTTCGAGTTATCGTGTTCACAGACAGACAGACATAATTCCAAAATTGTGTGTTTCGGACTCAGGGAGGTCTAAAACGTGGAGATTCGTCAAAATCTCGATTTCGAATTTTTTGACGATTACAATACTTTCTCTTTGTATACTTCGTATGCGAGAAAGTAATAAAAGGCGTGGACTGTAGAATGCGGTGAGAACTTTGACGAGAAATGAGGAAGTGAAGGTCCATAATAAAGCGGTTTATTCTATTTCGGAGTTGCATCACACACCATCTCTCGACCAGGGTTGCTAGATCAAAATAGCAAAATAAGGCCAAATCTTCTTAAAAATAAGGCCAAAAAAGGCCAAATTTGGCAAATTGATTGAAAACGCCATTTGCTATTAGAAAGACAACTATCCTTCATGAAAACGAATCCCACTTGATAGGCTTATGTTCAATGTTCTATTATTAAACTAAAATTTAAGTGAAAGAAATTTAAAATATCCTTGTTCTATTCAGGGGATATTTCGTTTGACGATTCATTATATATAATTTGTAGTGTGTAATATCAAAAAATTATTAAAAAACAATAGAATAAGTAATTAAAAATTGTTCTAAAAGTTATTAACGGATATAAAGTCAAAAAAGACCAAAATTAATTTAAGGCCAAATGAAAATTCCTAAAGCCAAGGGCTTTGAAAAAAGGCCAAATTTCCATAATTTGGCCTTAAAAAGACCAATATGGCAACCCTGCAATCGACCAAATCTAGTTCTGGCGGGCTATCTCCCGCGCAGTTACAAAATAGTAACCCTACTTCCTGGGGGTTGCCACATTTGGCGAGCACAGTACTTAACAATCAGTGCAGTTTTATATTCTTTATTCGTCACGAAATGAAAAAGCAACTAATTATATTTGTATTAATAATGTCTGTAATTATTAAGTATTTTATGTTTTATAAACATTACGTATCGAAATTTGCCGAATGATTTCTTTTTGAGATGGTCTTTAACGTGCTTTTTGTTTCCATGCTTATTAAAACATGAAAAATACTCATTAGTACAGTCTAATTAGAATTTAGAAACGTTTTGATGTTAAATGTATAACTCTATATATTATTTGAATATTTCGTAATATATAGTCAGTGCTGTGTTATTTTCTTTATTCGTTATAAACTAAACTGTAATCTAATTTGTGTTTTAATTGATATCTCTCATTATAAAACATATACATTTTGAATATAAACATTATAAATAGAACTTTTTCTTCTTGTGGCATACTTTGGAATGCTATTTGTTGTCGAGTTTATTACAACATGAAGAATTCTCATGAATTCAGTCAAATTTAGAAAACTTTTGCGGTTAAACAGATAACTCTACATATTATTTGAAACAGTGCTACGATATTTTCTAGAATATAATTAGTGGAGTTTTATTTTATTTATTCGTCATAAACTGAATTGTATTCTAATGATTACTCTAATTAAAGATATCTATAATTATTAAACAACTTAATTTTTACGTTTAAAACATTAGATTACAGGCGAATGAAATTTCAATTCGGACTTTTCAAAAAGAAGAGATTTTGGCGGAGAAGGGGGAAATACGAAAAGCAAAAGAACTTTTCTCTATTTTTAACCTCTTAATTGCGATGCCCGTATTCCACTTGGGCATGCAATTATAGTATTTGTAAACTTATAAGCAAAAATTAATTCATTCGTTAACTTTATCATTCGGTATTAAACATTGCATTGACACCTAAATTGTTCTACGGATTGAAAAGTGTATCAATACGACAGCATATTCTGAATACAGAAGGGGCCATCTAATTTAGTTGGCACAGTAAACTACACATTTAAGAGGTACATAATTGCAGAATGAGAACTGTGGTCTTCTTCAGCCTCCCTTGGGGGGGGGGGTCTTCAATCCTTGTATTCCCTCGTTATCAATAATCCTAGGAACCACACATGTGTAAGCAAAGATTGATGGTAGATGTGAGGGCGCTGAGAAGCAACGAAGCGTTGGCAGCAGTCGAGTGTTGACAGTAGAGAAGAACGGAGGAAGTTTCTTGACGCGGGCCGAATGGGCTTAGCGAGTGGCGGACTAGAGTTTTAGCCAGTGGATGTTTTGCATGAAATATCGATAGTGTTTTGATATTAAATTCACAGCTCGAAATGTAACAGAGCGGGTGAGCATTTTATATTTCGTTTCATCGTTGTAAATATCTCATCATTGTTGTGTGTACATTGTCCGTATCCCGTAGCGAAGTCAATAAATAATTGGGATAAAAATCATGGGTCTTTATTTGTCTCCATCACTCACATAAAAGAAACCCCACGCAGAACGGAGAGTTTCACAGTAGAGATAAACTATCTACAAATTAATTAGAGGTTAGGTGATAGAGGTCTGGATTGTTTCATGATACAGCATCTGCGCAACATAAACACAGACGAAATATGTCTTCTGATACAACATCTGTAGTAGCCCATACGCAGAAGGTTATAGTATGGTATGATGGAGTTTATTGGCGCAAAAACCATTTTTGATTATGCTGCGCCAAACATATGGTCTAGGGTAAAATCTTAGTATAGGAGTTCAGTTAAAAGGAATGTCATACGGTATGAGGTGTCAATAAATCTACAAAAAGCTTGTAACAAGGAAAAAATTACCTAAAAATCATGGTAAAAATTTCAGACTAGAGTGTAAAAACCAATCATTCTTAAAAAAGTAAAAAGTTGTGGATGAGGATCTTTGTGAAGGATGTCTTTAAGCGTGATACATGTTGAGTGGAAACAGCGGATGCGTTGATGATTAAATTGCCGACATTCAATATAAGAATGTGGAGAACAGTCATTTTGCATTGGCATGCTGTACAAAGAGGTGCGGGTTCCCCCAATAACAAATGCGTATGCGTGAATCGAGTGTGTCCGATTCTTAATCTGGTAATAATTGAGTAAAACTTTCTGATTGGTAAACGCAGAAGGAAAAAGTCTAATGATTCAATATCGGTAGCAGTCCATACACAGACAGAAACAAATAGAAGGATATAAGGCTAGAATCCAAGCATAGGGCAGTAAAAAATGCCAGGAGAGTAAAGCTCTTCAGAGAGAGATTAGAGGTAGGGAGATTATATCCAATCGGAGTGAAATCTGAATGGTTTCATGATACAGCTTCTGTATCAAACTAGTGGTAAAAGAAGAAAGTATAATGATACAATATATGTAGCAGACCTTATGCGGGCAAAGATGTCTAATGTAATGTTAATCATAATTCCTATCAATATTACAAACTTACATTAAATATATATAAGTTTGCAATAGCATTGCTTGACATATTTAAATAAATTTCACAAGGGCACAGATAAATTTGTTTACCAAGCCTAGGATCTAAACACGGGATAGTAAAAATGATAGGAGATTGAAACTATCCACAGAGTGATTAGAAATTTTGCACTCGAAGTGAAATCTGGATGGTTTCATGATACAGCCTCTGTAAGCGTTATAGAACCTATATATAAAGAATATAGAAAGAAGGGATGATTGGGAAGGAAGATTGAAAGGAGATATGACAGTCTACAATGATGTCTATGAACGAGTTTTCTGGTTTGTTTACATACATTAAAAACCTTGACTTTTTCTGGTGGGATGTTAGACTTCCTCTTTGAAGATTCCAGTGACTTAGCATTACACCGGAATTACGTAGTACCAGCACATAAATGTAAGCAAACAAAGCAGAAAACCTGTCCATTGATGTAATGTCTGTAGCAGCCCATTCGCAGAAGGTAAGAAAAGTCTATTGATACAGTATCTGTAGCAGTCTATAAGCAAAGGGAATAAAGTCTATTGATAAATTATCTGTAGCAGCTCACATGTGGCGAAAAAAGTACTTGCAAAGCATCTCTACCAGACAAACGCAGAAGAAAGAAACTTTACAGATATAGTATCCGTACAAACCATGAGGAAAAGATTATTTTTTTAATTAGTAGAAGAAATAATTTGATTCAAAAAGTCTTTCTAAATATGTTTCACAAAATTAAGACAGTAATAGCTGTTTAGTTAGAGAACAAACACGGGGAGTTAACAGAGTTTTAAAATGAAAAGTTCAAAATTTTTTGAATATATTTAAATTTTTCTATTGTATTCTGTCAATAAAAAAAGGCAATTGTCTTCTGTCAATGTTTCAGTAACTTTGTAGTCTAGGCAAAGAAAGGGAAGAGTTAGATGAAGTTATATGCATTTATATTCAGTTTTCCCTTTATTGAAAAAATAAGTGACTTGCGTTATCCATTTCTGCTCTATAATTAGGAAAATACGTTCAAAGAAAATAGAATTGTTGACAGATATTAAAAAATTTTATACCAAAAAGTAAATATATTGGTTCAACCGGATAATTAACCATAATTCCGTTCAACATTACAAAATTACATTAAAAATATATTATTTTTTATTAGCATTGCTTGACATATTTAAATAAATTACCAAAGGGCACAGATAAATTTACCACAAATAAATTCATGAAACATCAAACAAACGAAAGACACTTGTGCAAGAAACGTATTTTTTGTGAGCTTTGTTTAAAATCAGCCATGCAGTGAAAAAGTCAACAAAATCGAATTTTTTTGAAACTATCTTTTAGAGGATAAAATTTAACAGACTAGAAAAACCCCAAAATAAAGCGAGTTTTCTGGTGATTCTCTACAACTCAGCTGAGAAATTAGATTAACTAACCAGGAAATAAAATGTCTTTACATGGAGCAGTTACAGACACATTTGATAACAAAGTTATATAAAAATAATAATGTCATTAAAACTGAGAATAACAAAACATAAACCATTCTTCTGACATGAATATAAAATGGTTTAAAAATTTCAATCGTGAAATATAAAACTGTCTTTTAAATCCTCGAGTTTAAATGTGTAGAACGTCTGGAATCCCAAAAGCATTCAGCTGAAAACGTTGCATTATGATGGTTTTTCTTAATCAAGTAATTGAAATCAATGTGCTCAGTTGACCAACACATATTGAGCAAAAAAATTACAATTTTTTAAAACATTGTGTTTAAAAGTTATTTTCTGTTGAAAAATTATTTCCTCAGCCATTTATAAATCTGCTTTAAAAAAAACGTGATTTTCACTAATCCAGTTACAATTAAGATAACTGAATTCTGCTTACGGTGAAACATATATCGAAGAATATAATTTGTTTTCGGAACATAATCCTGCTTTGAATGTTGTTTTCTTTTATTTTTATGCCAGAGTTTTGCATCTTTTAATAAAAAGGTTTTAAAACATTTGAAAAATGTTGCAATTTTTTAAAATTTAAATTAATTAATTATATAAGATAACTGATTTGATGAAAGCATTTCCTTAAAATATCAAAATTTTCTACCAAATAAAGCAAATGCGTAGATTAATTAACATACTACAACAGAATTTAAAATTAATTTTAAAGAAGTCAGAAATAAATTATGAATAGCAACTTCACATTGTTGAGTTATCGATGTGTCGCTCTAGTTTATACTCAAAACATTTTTTCAGAATTTGAAAATGTATATATCAATTTCAAATTTGATGTTTATTGTGGTTGAATGTACAAATGAAACAGATTTCACAATTTTTATACTTTTCATTTTTTAGTTGAAAAATTCGTTTTGTTAAAAAGAAGTTTATGTAGTTAGCGTTAATAGCGCACCCGGCCATTAAAAAATTCTATTTTAAATAAATACAGAAGAACGTTTATTTTTTCGAAACAAATTATATCAATTTAGATTTCTCTCAACGCTATTAAAATGGTTAGGTCCATCGTATTTTAGTACTTAATGATGTCAAGAAACAAAAAGTGTAAATTCTTTCCTCTTAGTGTACCTCTTTAACTTTTGCTCCATTGCATAAACTGTTTGAAGAATGAAATGACACCAAAGGCACTCACCTGTAAAAGAGAGAAGGAAATTATTAGATATAAAATATAAATACATTTCTATATGTTAATGGAAATTCTACTTTGTTTGATGATGAAACAAAAACAAACTCTAAATGTCAATAGTATTAAATTGATTTAAAATACAGGGGGAGTCATAAGTCTCCATACAAATAGTGAAAGCGGTGACAAATCTTTATATTATTCGCTCATATGATGCTACAATTACAGGATATATTCAACACGTCTATAGTCAGGATCGTCCTCTGTCAGATGTTGCAACATCTGCAACATGTATGCGTGATGGGTGTCACTTGCTAAGCAGAAAAATGCGCATTACACTGCTTTGGCTGATTCCCATTTGCGCAAAGCGACATCGGTTCTCTTTCGTCGGACTCCTGGCTATCGCTGCTAGCACCTGTGTTTATGAACCATCATCTGTTGCCGTCTTTGGTCTTCCAGATTTACTTGCGCCATCGCTGCTAGCACCTGTGTTGATGAACCTTTATCTGTTGCTGTATTTGGTCTTCCAGATTTACTTGCATCGACGACGGAACCTGTCCTACTGAATTTCATGAGAAGTTTTCCACGGTGTTATGGGTTTTCTGCGTTTAAACGGCTCTAAACGCAGAACGGTCTGCTATATGACGGGTGTTCTCATACTCCCGTCGATGGTAGCACCTGTGTTGATGAATCATCATCTATTGCCGTCTTTGGTTTTCCAGATTTACTTGCGCCATCGCTGCTTTCACCTGTGTTGATGAACCATCATCTGTTGCCGTCTTTGGTCTTCCAGATTTACTTGCATTGACGACGGAGCCTGTCCTTCTGAATTTCATGAGAAGTTTTACCACGGTGTTATTTATGGGTTTTCTGCGTTTAGACGGCTCTGAACGCAGAACGGTCTGCTATATGACGGGTGTTCTCACTCTCCCGTCATGTATGAGAACACTCGCATCATGAGAACATTCTACTCCCAGTCAACAGAATAATGTCAATCCGTTCTTCCTTCATAAGTGGCATCTCTTTAGGGATGGCGGTTTTTTCGAAAATAAACCATTTTCGGTTATTCAGTTTTTTTTCACCTCCACTTTAACCTGGCAGTTATAACGAATCAAAATTACTGGTTTTGAAATAACCGGTTTTCGATTTTTTTTTGTGGAAAAACAAACGTCGTTTATAGACAAAAATTGTTATTAATATTGTCTTTACAGGGCATCAATCCATTATCCAATATTTATATATTCATAAAGGCTCTTTCAGCAATCTGCCAACCAACAGACGCCTCGAGGAAGCGGTTGTCAGTGATTGGCCTAAGATGATGAAATTCAAATCTTCATAACTTGGTAAATTTTAGTCTAATCGAAACTAAAATCGAGCCTATCTTCCAATCCGTTTTTTTACCCGGTTATTGGATTTAAAAAAATAACCAAAAAACCGGTTAAACGAAACATAAAAAACCGGTTGGTTTCTCCCATCCTTACATCTCTTTACAATTCATTCCCCTTCCCCAGAACAAGAAAGACTTTAGTCATCGCTTTCACCATTTCTATCGAGAATTATGACTCATCCTTTATAGTTCTGATAATCTGAATTTAGATAAATGTCCTATAAAATTAAGGTACTTACGTATTAACGCCACCGCAGCTACAGATTTGGCGGTTTTTGTACTTATGTATTAACGCCAACGCAGCTACAGATTTGGCGGTTTTTAAGTATTAACTCCAACGCAGCTACAGATTTGGCGGTTTTTAAGTGCCGCCAATTTGGCGGTTTTTAAGTGCCGCCAATTTGGCGGTTTTTGTACTTACGTATTAACGACAACGCAGCTACAGATTTGGCGGTTTTTAAGTGCCGCCATTTTGGCGGTTTTTATACTTACGTATTAACGCCACCGCAGCTACAGATTTGACGGTTTTTAAGTGCCGCCAATCTCTTTATTGTCGTATTACCGCCAATCTGTAGCTGCGGTGGCGTTAATACGTAAGTAACAAAATTAACTGTGAAAGTGAAGCTTTACTTTTCAAAATATTGTAAATTCTATTGAGAGGGAGGCGACGTAAAGAACTATTTAAATTTAATTTCGGTAATTGAAAATGTTAAGGACAGAAAACCATATTTAATATTATTATTGTGCAATCCATCCATTATACAAAATAAACAATTCCGGATATCATTATTTAATCTCTTTAACACACGAATTTTACTTTCAACGCATATATGACTGTATGCTTTATTCGCATATGTTAATCACAAAACCACAAATTATTCATCACCATCACATTTGAAAAAAAGAATGACTAAAAAAAATAACATTAGAAAGGAGTCACATGTAAATAAAAGAAATGCAAATGAGTGCCATTTTTTGAATTCCTTGGAGAAACAACTTCCAGTAATTCTTCAAATGGCGCCACAATATGGGAATACTCACACTAATATTCCAACAACATTTTAAAGTCCCAGTGTTACTATTTTTATTTTATTAGCCTCACTTTTCGACGTAAACAGCGGGGAGATTAGTCCATCGGACGAAACATTTTTCATCACGACCCTGTTTTCAATTTTTAAGATGAATGATTTAAAGTAAGCAATCAGTTATGGCACGCCATCCATCACTTTCGCATTTTGACAGTTTTCAGCATCTTGATGCTAGGTTTATTCGACAGCTCACTTCATTTATGTGGTTTGCATTTGAGAAAAAGATGTTGTAATTTCTGGTTTTTTGAAGCCTATGAAGTTGTTTTTTGTGAAAGGCTTCTGCAAACGATGATGCATTCAGAGTAATTGGTTTTCTTTTGTTTACAGTGTATAAAAAACTTGGCCAATTGTTTCTTTAAAAAATGAATATTGGTGGAGAAGTTTATAAACGGTAATAAAGTTATNAATAATACAAAATTCAAAATACTAAGGATGACTATGAAAATGAATGATAATAAGAAAATATAAAATGCAATTTTCAATAAATATAAAAAATCTTGTCTTTTAAGTCCTATGGAGCTGTTTTTGTGAAACGCTTCTTTAAACTATGATGTATTTAGAGTAACTGGTTTTCCGTTATTTACAGTGTATAAAAAGCGTGACCAATTGTTTCTTTTTTAAGAAAATAAATAGTGGCGGGAAAATTTATAAATTCACATGTAGTTATAAAAAAGTACAAAATTCGAAACAGTAAAGAGGACTATGGAAATGAATGATAATAATGAGATATAAACCGCGGTTTTCGATTTTATCAAACACATAAAAAGTACAAAATTCGAAACAATAAATACGACTATGGAAATGAATGATAATAATAAGATATAAACGGCGGTTTTCATTTTTATCAAACACATAAAAAAGTACAAAATTCGAAACAGTAAAGACGGTTATGGAAATGAATGATAATAATAAGATATAAATATCGGTTTTCATTTTTATCAAGCACATAAAATAGTACAAAATTCGAAACAGTAAAGACGACTATGGAAATGAATGATAATAATGATATATAAAAACCGCGGTTTTCATATTTGTCAAACACATAAAAAAGTGACAAGCGAACAATTTTAATCATGATTTGAAAATCGAAAGACATTTCCCACTCATGACAATAACATTTATATCTTTTTTTCATGACACTCAATTTTAACATATACTCGATGTACTTATTTTTTGTCATTTCAGTCCTTTCTTTTATTTGTAGCTTTTCACTTTTGTATATTTACAATCGTTCGATGGAGAATAAAATACTATACAATTTATTTCAAAATCATGAAAATAATAACATAATAATAGGAAAAGAGTCAAGTATAAACTAATCAAATCCGCAGGATTATTTCACTATGGTATGAATTTTTGAAATTAAAATGAAATATGATTCATCGAACAAAATTTGAAACATTAATTTAAACTTTTCAATAAGTAACTATCCAAAGTTTCACTTATACCGAATATGAATTATTGCGGGAAAGCTAAGACTTCAGATGTCTATATTAAGTCAAAGTGACGACATTGTAAGCTAACGGCAATTGACAAGTAAGCTGTCATCAGAATGTCTAGAGAAAGTTTTATATTGCAAAACTTTGGAATACGCGATATTACAGACAGAATATTTATAAGTTTTGAGAAGCGTGAAGTCTGGTCGACTTCGTGAAAGTTTCGTTCACGTCTAGTTTGGAAATGACAAATACTCGTCAGAGCCAAATCATTGGCTATAGTCGCAAAACGAATATTAATTTGCTGACAATGAGAGAGATGAAATGAGATTCTCTGACATGAAAACTATTAGATGCGCATAATTCGGCACTTAAATATTGTTGCAAAGATGTAATGTCGCTTTCCTGCCTCGCTAGGCTTATAGTTGGGACGGAGTTTTACAGGGGTAAGTATGGAGTGACGGGCATTGGCCATTCCGGGACCCCTGACCTTGGCGACCATTTTGGCGACGTTGGCGACAAATAGATGATTCCTGAAAATGCGTCTCTTTTCTCGATATCTCTATTAGAAAAAGGGAATACGCTTGAATATACGAGAAAACTCCATGTGACGTCACGGCCTGTCGGAGAGAGTATATAAGGACCGCGTTTGGATCACAGTGAGTAGTGTTTGTCCACTGGAGCGACTTTAGAGTTTCGTTTGCAGTGCGAGCTAGGAAGCTTGTGAGCTGAACGCTATTGAAAGTGCTGTTACTGTCGTTATTAGCTATTTGCTGACTGTTTGTGTTTCTAAATATCAAAGTGCTGAACTGTTATTACCTGTGAATTGATGTCTGTTTACGTTGCTAATCTGTGCTAGAACTATTGTTTCCTGTACCTGTGCTACGTATTTTCTTGCATATTTGTGAATAAACCTTCATTCTCCATTATCCTGCGTGTTGGACTGTTGATAATTCAAATGTGTGCTTAATAAATAATAAGATGCGATAGCAGCAAAAGTGTAAACAAAGAAAATTCCGTTATGGTTTCAAACAACTGTCTTGTTTTGCTTTCATGGAAAAATAATTAGTCGACTTTGCAACTTGTGTATCAAATATGCATGATGTAAACATTGGAAGTGGGCGTGGCACCTGATAACGTGTTAGACAAAATAACTTCATATCTAGGGTTGCCATAATTGAGAAGCATTGATACGTGACGTTTAAGTGCCAGATAAAGAGTAAATGAAAAAGTGGGTATTCTTATAAAAGAATAATAAAGTGTAAGCAATCTAATAAAGTGAACACGTAGATTAATAGAAACAAGATGCGAGGCTAATCCTTTTTAACCCAGTCATATTTTAAAGTTGATTTTACTTGCTGTGAGCAGGACAGTGCGTTATAGTTGGACCGAAAGTTCACAGGACAATGTTGTAGTTGGACAAACGGTAGAACAGGTTTTGTAAAGAAGTAAATGAGTGGCAACAGGTTGAAGACACGCTCTTTTTGGTGAGGTATGTGTGGTGTGTTCGAAAAGAGAATGCTTTAGGATGATGTCGCCTTTTTTATTCTTGTTTATTGTAAAGTTGCCTTCAGCTTCAAGATCTATGTCTCGTGCGGCTGAATAGAGTGAATTTTTGTACAATGTGTTTTTAAAACCAGAATAGTAATGACTATTCAACACACGTTCCTATCCTACAGTAATTGAGGATAATGTCGCCTCAGTGTCACTCATGTTTCGAGCTCGAATTTTCCTCCTGCTTTTTTTAAGGCATGCTTTGGTAAGATTTTCTTTTCTTTGACTGCAGTCAAATTAATATTGTATCCTATATGTATCATTATGTTGGGACATTTATATAGTACCTTTTACTCATTTATGCATACACGTGTTTTTCTTGTTTCAATAAGATTTGGTGTGTTGAATATTTGTTACGCAGTAATGTCGCGAGGTTAAATGTTACTAAATAGTGTTTTTTTTTGTCTAATTCGATCGTGTGCTCTTGCCTTTGGTGTGCTACTCACTTATACGATCAGAGTGCTATATGATATGCATTTTTTACAGCTACAGTGTTACTGCCACAATGTAACACTTGCTTAATTATATAATTTTCTTCTTTCTCATAATTATAAGATTGACCGCAAGCCAACTTAAAGTTATAATGACAAATCGAAATTGCTGCATCATTGTTCATCAATCATTGTTCTCCACTGACAACCTGTTTCTTTCGTCCGACTACTGAGTTGACGTTTGAAAATTTTCTCTCCACAATTGCACTGTGGGCTTTAATGACAAATACGCATTCGCATAGCTTTTTTGGATATGACTTCTGATCAATGTAAGGGAGAATACGGGACAAATAGTAATATGGTACTCAATAGTGAACGGTGACAGTCCCGTACATACGGTCGCATGGCAACCCTACTCATATCTCACTAAATATTTGCCCGATAGTTTTGAAACCTTGAGATTATTAAGTCAAGGGGTCAAAGATAATTTTTCACTTAAAATTGGAAATTAGATATTTTCATCGATTTTCCGAAATTCTTAGGGTGCCAAGTCCGCTTAACCTTCTGACTACTAAGAGTTCTCAAAATCTGAGTCCAGTTGTATACGGATGTTTGCTTACTAATCGATCTGTGGAATGGATTCGTTCGCCCCGTTCCCCCTTTTCTCCTCCCTACGGGTAGTGGGAGATATGAATGGCAGGCCTTTCATCTCCCATCTCTCCCTTAAGGATCCCTTTAATGACCACTCGCCAAACTGCCTTCTACCCCTTTTCGGAACAGCAGCTGATCGAAATCCGACCCACTAGTATGGAAATTGCATGGCCGGTTACGGCCGGTTTAGGAGTGAGAGTGTTAAATGAGAAGAATATGCCCTCCTTGAATATAGATGGTATAATTCCCATTATCATATACATAATGATTCGACAGTCTTCCAGAAAAAAAACTTTGATCAGGCATTACGGATCAAATCAGTTTAACATCGGATCGTGTAGAGAGGGATAGGGACATCATATGTGCTTGCTACAGATAGAATGGACAGTACAAGCGCTATGAAATGCAGAGAAAGTAGGATGATTTTCAGCAGTGCAGAAATGACAGGCATGCTTTTAGATTATGGAACAGCTAACGGGAACGGCTGAGGTGTTCAAGTGTCTTGTAGCGCTACAGCCATCAATTTGACTATGAGACGAAAACAGTTGAAAAACTCTGTCCATGCCTATTGAATGATTTCTAAACTGATGAAATGCAGGGAAATTTGAATGATTTTCAGCAGTGCAGAAATGACAGGCATGCTTTTACATTATGGAACAGCTAACGTTAACGGCTGAGGTGTTCAAGTGTCTTCTAGCGCTACAGCCAGCAATTTGACTATGAGACGAAAACAGTTGAAAAACTCTGTCCATGCCTATTGAATGATTTCCAAACTGATGAAATGCAGGGAAATTAGAATGATTTTCAGCAGTGCAGA
>BGPR01001153.1:180935-194340 GCA_013235015.1 Araneus ventricosus | reverse complement strand
GAACGGCTGAGATGTTCAAGTGTCTTGTAGCGCTACAGCCATCAATTCGACTATGAGACGAAAACAGTTGAAAAACTCTGTCTATGCCTATTGAATGATTTCCAAACTGATGAGTGCTCCACCATAAATTGTTTGAACATGAAACGATGCTAATGAAATGACAAGGGCAAAAGCGTCGAGTTCTCCAGATCATTTCTTTCTTTGGGAATTACTAAAAAGTCTTGTTCACGACACCTCTTTAATAAAGACCCACACCAAGCCAGGCTAACCTGAATGGTGTAGACCAGAAAGCAGGTGTATGTGAAATGAATACGCACCCCTTTAATCTTTGATGAGGAACTTTTAGCAAGATTTTCTAAAGAAATGGCATATATGTGTTTATAATAGACCAGGAATGTTCAACAAACATAGCCAACCCATGATTGATCTTTGTGTAGCTCTTATTGTTGCAGAAGGGGCAACTTGCCGAACGTTAAGGAAACATTGTTAGATTAACTAATGTAAACCAAATTTGAATTCATTTTTTTTATCCTTTTTGTATCGCTAGCGCGTACATAGAACATTCCCGTCAATATGGGCTTATGTAAAATTCATTTTCAATGGTATACTTGGCATACTATTAAATGTTATGAAACAACCTTCTGATACATCATGTATACACAGGAAGAATTATCACTTTTTATATTTTGTAAATTTTTATTTATATCTATAAACACCGAAAGCACCTAAAAATTCATCAAGGCACTTATTTCCGAAAGTACAATGTAAATACCCCAGAAACGTTATTTTTACTCTATTTTAAATACTCCAACCATGTTGAAATATTTCTTTGTCAGCATTTTGGTAGGTTCATTTTATTTTCCAAAGTTAAAGACTGGAACCGCAATTAACAAACTTAATTAATCTCCTTTTTTGTCCCTCCTTATTCTCCAGAATAAAAAATGCTCGTTTCTTAAATGTTTCCCTAAAGTGAATCTGAAATTCTAATTTCAGCAATTTGAATCCCTGGCTTAAATTGGATCTGCAGATAAAAGCTCCGGAAAGACTCCCCTGCCTTGCGACAGCACTTTGCTTCCGCAAGTCCTTAAACATGAGCAATTTACTTTAGGCATTTCCTTCGCGTTGGCTCTGTGATTCTTTCGGAAGAAAAACTTTAGACTTTCGAATTCAGAAGACAGAGTCTGGAATTTTCTCCCTTTTTTCTTTTCTTGTTGAGCAATTGTAGAAAGAGACAGGAGAACACTGCTGTGCCGAAATTACATTTGATTTTGGTGTTCAAAGTTCCCGTTTTTGTTAAATTTCCAGAAGCTTTATGGGAGTTTCGGGAGAATTTAGGATGTTGAAGTGATTTTGAATTGCTAATGGCGAGGGAAAGTTTTATGTGTTATCTAGCATTCAAGAATACCCATTCACTAATTTTAAGAGTTAAAATTGCATACAGTGCTTGGAAATTTAAGAATCCCTAATCTATCGACGTCTGAACCTTTTAACTGCTTAATTTAAAAGACGGAGAATACTCGTGCATCGAATTATCGCATTTTTATTATTGAAACTAAAATTTAATCATTAATTAGCTTTATAGTTTCATACAAAAAATTTCTTAGAATCTATAAACATCTCAAGTTTCATATGCCATCTTAGATTAATGAAAACTGCAGCCCCTGTCGAAAACAGGAGGGGTCATCTTATTAGATAGCAAAGAAAATTATTCAGTTAAGGTGTTAAAATAAAAGAGACATAAATAATGGGTTATAAAAATGGGCCATTGACAAATGAGCAATGAGCCATTGACAAATGAGCAATGAACCATTGACAAATGAGCAATTAGCCATTGACAAATGAGCAATGAACCATTGACAAATGAGCAATGAACAATTGACAAATGAGCAATTAGCCATTGACAAATGAGCAATGAACCATTGACAAATGAGCAATTAGCCATTGACAAATGAGCAATGAGCCATGAGGAAATGACAAGAAATTTCCTTAGCATTTTTACTTTGAGTTCAAAAGAAACAAAAGGAAAAGTTTTATGTTAAACAGAAGGAACGGTTCTATGTTTCCTAAATAACCAAAGTATTCCCCAATACAAGGTGCTCTGCTAACGGACTGACAAACTCAGAGGTGTGTTAGTAGGCATCAAGAGGGACAAAAATTGCAATGCAGCATAATGTCGCAAACGACGTTCAGAGGGTGAAAATTGCGAAAAACGCAAGGAGGTGAATTGGACGCGCGGGACTCATTGCTTGGCCTCCACCTTCGCTGAATCTAATCCGTGTGACTTCTTCCTATGGGTTCTCCTTAAATTACTCGTTTACGCGACCCCTGTGGCCCACCACCGGAGGATCTCACAGCATGGATTGTTGTCGCTGCGGCAGATATCAAAAGCGTACCTGGTATCTTCGAGCGCGTCCAAAAATCGTTTTGACGTCGTTGTAGACTGTGCAACGACGTTAGCATCCCCTCCACTTCCAATAAATCTTGTAATAATTAATCAAATAAATCTTTATGTAGTTATTATTGTACTTTTTGTCGTTCCAGAGTAACGTCGAAACCTGCATGCATTTTCCGTGATTTTCATCCTCTCAACGTGGTTTGCGACACCATGTTCCATTGCAAATTTTGTTCCTCTTGATGTCTACTAACAATCCTCTGAGTCTGTCGGTCCATCAATAGAACACCCTGTATTTAGTATTAAAAATACTAAACATATTTATTGTTAATTATTGATTTGCATTGATAAAACTTCGCTAAACATTGCACTTTTCCTATATTAATGAATTATTTTTCCAAACATTGTACAACATTTTTCTTCCAACGCTCTTCACAGAATAAACAATATTGATTGCTTGGGCAAATTCATTTCCCCCTCCTTTTCTCAGCAACTGAAAACCTATGTAGTTCAATGCCTTTTCTCTCACAAAATTGACATCGCTAGCAGAATTATCAAAGAAGAAGTGGAACATTTCAATTTACTGTTGATAATTAAAAATTTGAAACACTTCTGTGATAAGTAAATATTCCCACTTCCAATTACACACATATATAATTGCCCGCTCTAATGATCATGCGCGCTAAGTTTGGTGTCTACTGCTCGAAGCTAGCGCCATCTATTAGATTGTGTTTCAAACATTACCCCTGTAAGCAGGCATGTGAAAAATTTAATAGTTCTGAGTATAAACGGTCTGTCCTGTAAAATGCTAACACACAGATACATATAATAGCATGTGTATTATTCGTTGAAATATTAGTTTCATGACATGAAATGTATAGTTTCAAATAATATTTGTAGTTCTTCTCAGTCATCTTGAGTTTACTTATTAGATTACTTGTTAAGAAGTATAAAATAGAGCAGAATGTAGCATATGGAAGAAAAGAAATGTAACAAAATCTAATGTAGATATTATACTAAATTGTATTAATATTGTATTTACGCTTTAAATGTACGTTATTTTGCAATTCCAAAATTATTTGTTTTCACGAATATTTTATTATAAAGCCTGGGATTAATTGCATTTCGGCGTTAGTTTTAATATTTATGTCAAAAATTAAGTTTATAATATTTTTAAAATTTTCAGTCTCTTGGTTAATGAAACATGCTGCACAATGTTGTTATTACTGTATGACATATCCTTCGATGTTTAAAGTATTGTACAATGTTGGGCAACACATTTTCTGAATGAGTTTCAGGGCAACTCACAGATAATTCGAAACAGAAGTGACGTTACAGACAAAATAACGTAAATTTAAAGCATTGGAATTTTCTTAGTTATTTTGCAATTCCAAATATTTTATTACAAAACCTGGGATTGATTGCATTTCTGCGTTACTTTTAATATTTATGTCAAAAATTAAGTTTATAATATTTTTTAAAAAGTTCAGTCTCTTGGTTAATGAGACATACTGCACAATGTTGTTACTACTGCATGTCGAATCCTTCTATGTTTAAACTATTAATTGTACAACGTTGGGCAACATATTTTCTGATTGACTTTCAATGCAACTCACAGGTAATTCCAAACAGAACAGACGTTACAGACAAAATAACTAAAAAATTCCAACTCTTTAAATTTACGTTATTTTGGAATTCCAAAATTACTTATTTTCACGAATATTTTATTATGAAGCATGGGATTAATTACATTTCTGCGTTACTTTTAATATTTATGCCAAAAATTACGTTCATAATATCTTTAAAAACTTTTGTCTCTTGGTTAATGAGATATTCTGCAGAATGTTTTCATTAAAGCATGACGTAACTTTCGATACTTAAAGTATTGTACAAAGTTTCGTAAAACATTTTCTGAATGTGTTTTAATACAATTCACAGATAATTCCAAACAGATGAGACGTTACATACAAAATAACCAAGAAAATTCTAACGCTTTGAATTTACGTTATTTTGAAATTTCAATATTATTTATTTTCGCGAATATTTTATTATAAAACTTGGGATTAATTGTATTATGCGTTATTTTTAATATTTATGCCAAAAATTAGGTTTATAATATTTTTAAAAACTTCGGACTTTTGGTTATTGAGACATTCTACACAATGTTGTTATTACTGCATGACGTATCCTTCGATGTTTAAAGTATTGTACAAAGTTTTGCAAAACATTTTCTGAATGAGTTTTAATACAATTCATAGATAATTCCAAACAGAAGAGACGTTAATACAAAATAACTAAGGAAATTCCATCAACGTAAGAAGGCTGAAAAACGCCTTTCATATTTACGAACCTACATGAAGCCTCAAGTGTTCATGCTACTGATTAAATTATTCATTGCAAAAGAATTACACGGGACTAAATTTCTTTCTCTTATCATTTTTTGGTTTCATTAGTTGCTCCACGGAATAATTACGAAAGATAGAAACATAAAATAACAACAGCCTCGCTAGAAATCATTTCATAACACTACACCGCACGCACATAATATGTCATAAACACTTTTCTCCTAATTAAATGAAGCTGCTTTTCCACACGTTTTTGATTTTGCTATCGCCTCTATTTTGATTTTCCTAACGCGGCTGTCATAAATCTACTACGATGCAATTAACTGCATTCTTCTTGTGCTAAAGGTTTTACCACAAGGTCAAACTTGGTTTTCGTGATTCCTTTTCCTCTTTTTAATATCCCAATTTTTCCTTCCGCAAATTCGTTTTAATTAAACTGTCCATTATTTCGGTGAACGCTTCTGATGCTTTTTTTATATTTCATTTAGGACAAATGTTGTTTTTCTTAGCTCTTCTCTATACATTTGGTTACATATATTTTTGGAATTGTTGAATTAAAATGTTACTGCAGATAACATTTTAATTCACTAATTAATAATTATAAAAATAATAATAATTGATAAATAAATAATAATTGAGAAATCATTTCTTCCGTTTTATATTATTAAAACTAACGAAACTGCTATGGAAATTAAATTAAAGCTTTGGTTGCATACTTTAAAATCTATAAAAGAACTTTACTTCATACAAAAAGACTCCGAGTAGTAAGCTATTCACTTGAATTTTATTCAAAAATTTAACTAATTCAACATTCTTAACACCTTGCTTTCTTCTGTCGTATACTTAACATAAACATGTCCTAATCCGTATACATGTCAGAAAAGACGAAGGCTTAACTCGGAGTGTTTGAATTAAATATATCCGAAAATAAGGATTCATACACGGAGATGGAATCGTAATAAGATTAATTATAAATTTCAGCTGAATTAACTTTTTAGCGACGGAGTGAGATTCTGCTTGAGTTTTTTTTAGCATCGAACTTAACCTTCTATAAATATAGATTTATAGGCTGGATCCCCATCTCACCTACGAAACGTTTCCTCAATCGGTACAAATTACCGCATTCGTTTTGGATTCCTGCTTATCCTCAAATCTACCAAACATCCAAGACATGTTTCATAGTCGTTAATTAAAAATTACCTCAGCGCCCGAAACCGCACAAGTCGTCATTATAGGGTTAAAAAGGACTATGATAAAATGATTTTATAGATGATAAAACGTAATGTGATTGGAAATAATTTGCGTATAGTAAAGCTGTCGCGAATGACCGGCTAAACAACTAAACGATATTTCTGGTCGATGATAAGCTTCTTATCGTCCAGAACCGACCGAACTTTTATTAGAGGGTTAAAAAGGATGGAACTTTCCTGTTTCTCTACGAGAATACTGGTTTGAAAGGGCAAATTTCTTATTCTATCTATCTGTGATCTATAAGTTAATCATAAGTAGCACGTAGTTTGTAGTAAAAAAAAAATCAAAATATGTGAAACACCGTAACTAATGGATTTTGCATTAAAACGAATTCATTTTTTGTATGTTCAAAACACATTACATGACAGCTAATTGTTTTTCGAAAACATCGTCTTTTTTTTTATTCAGTTTCTTTTATACAGGGTGCCCATTTAAGTCCCTTACCACCCTTTTAAGTACCAAATAGCTGCAGCTATCTTCATAAGAGCGGTGTCTAGGCATGGTAAAGAGACTATGCGCTACTGAATGAAACCACTTATAGCGCCACCTGGTGGAAACCAGTGGAGTTAGCATTATTATCTCTAAAGCGGTACGTGATAGAGGGAAAAAGTTAATTACAATATTATGGAACATCATCTATTTAGTACAAAAATACACTCTATGGCCATGAATGCTAGAAACAGAACGCTTAAAATGTTATCTTGTTTGTTTTCAGCTCCGGAACGTATGGTTCCAACATGACGGTGCGCCTGCGCACAAAACATCATCAGTGAAGCAGTACCTGGTGGAGGAATTCGGAAAGGATTAATCGAGTTTGGTTGTTTAAAAGAGTGCCCTTCACGTTCACCTCATCTGACTGCAACGGACTGTGGGGATACCTCAAACAGCAGGTGTATGCGACCCCTCCGCCAACATTGCAGGACCTTCAACGACGCATTAAGGATGTGTGTGCCAACGTGACACCCGCTACACTACATCCTGTGCAACGTGAAGTTCAAACAAGGGTCCAGATATGCATTGTAGCTGACGGATAGAAGTTTGAACATTGAAAATAAAGGTATCTTTTGATAACTAGTTGTTTCTTTTTCTTTCTAAGAATGTTTTGTCACATTCAGTGTAGGAAATCGCGAACAAACAAATACTTATTTTCAGTGTTATGTTCTAAGCATTTACATCCACAAGGTGTCTTTTTGTACTAAATGGATGAAGTTCTACAACTTTGCAATTCATTTTTCCCTCTATCCCGTACCGTTGTCGAGATAATAACGCTAACTTCACCGTTTTCCACCAGGTGGCGCTGTAAGTGGTTTCATTCAGTAGCGAATAGTCACTTTACCCTACCTACACACCACTCGTATGAAGATAGCTGCAGCCATTCGGTAGTTAAAAGGGTAGTAAGGGACTTTAGTAGGCACCCTGTATATTCGTTCCATTTTCTTATCGTTAAATGTTACCCTGCCAAATATCCAGGATTTATTTGTTTCAACATTTAATAACATATAGAAATTATATACTTGGACAATCGCCAGGATCGCAAATGCAATTGAGACGCGGCGCTACGACTGAGATTAACTGAAGATTCCCATGCAAATGAATAAACAATAGGCCTTGAAGATTCTCACAGAAACTTTGCCAAAACTTCTGTGTGCAAAACTATTTAGATATAAACTATTAACTATAACTCTTGTAAGCGTAAACAGTACGTGAATGAAGTTTGCATCAGATGACGCCAAATATGAGCATAAATCCTTTAATATAAATTAAATCCTCTAGCATGGCTTAATGCGAAATTCATGACGTTTTCGTGACCCATAAATATTCAATCACAGAAGAGGCTGGTTAGCAAAGTACATATTGGACTTGTTTCAAACTGTTTGTATATAAATTTGTAATTTATTACGTTAAGCAATTTGTGTTGGTTTTTATGTTCATTTTATTATCTCTAGGTTTTGCAGAGAAAGTTTTCTTTAAAATTGCATGAATTGTTTTAGTCATAAAACTTTTCGGATCCTGATTTCAGAGTTCAAAAAGAATATATTGTAGAAGGAAAACATTTTAATATGCTCCTTTTATTTTCTTAAATTTAAAGTACTATTTAAATAAAAAATTATACACAAAAATATAAGAATTTAAAAAAAAAATTCAGTTCTGCTATAATATCTAATAATATTAGAAGTTTAAAAGCAATGTTTATTAATTTAAACATGAATAATATACTATTTCTCTTAAATTCCAGTAATTAAATAATTAAGTCCCTGTAGATAATACAGAAATCCTTATCACACACACAAGCATATATCGTAACTAAACACAATTTTTAAAAAATGTTACAAATTAACAACATTTAACTTGTTTTCTAAATAAAAATTTATACATTTCATAATAGAATTTGGCATCTACTGCGACTTACTATGAAAGATCGTTGCCTTTTTATACGTGACAATTTTTTTAACCACAGTGAAGGTTAGTAAACAATTTAAACTAGATTTGCGATGACTTATATTCATAAATTGGTAATGTATTCAAGTTAATTAGTTTCATACGGTATTTCGAATATTTATTAAAGATTACATTCATATTATATTGTTTCTTAGTTTAAACTTCTTCCTCACATACATTAGACTTATGATGATTTTTATTTATTCAAGTTAATTAGTTTCTTAAGGCATTTGCTACATTTATTAAACAATACATTGAAATTATATTGATCTTTGCTTAAAATAAATTTTCGCCAAGTATGGCAGAAAAAAAAACATCTTCATTTTATTCTAACGACTTATGTTTTATTTAAAACCCTATTCTTAAAGTGATAAACTTTGAATTGCTAGTGTAGCCTTTCAATGCTAGATACAAATTTTTTAAAACTACATATGCAAAAAAATAAATGCAATAAAATTAGTATTATATCGCGCCCTTTAATTTTTATTTTAACTTGCAGAATTTACTTACTTATCCAGATATAACTGGCATTTCACTTGAATGTTAACAACAAATAATTTAAGTACCTAATACACATATACCAAAAACTCTTTCAAACCAGCTTTTAAACGATCCGTGATTTGATGTTTCTTCTCTCCATTTCCACGTAGGAAATTATCTTTAATAATAAGGTTTATATCCAATTAAAATAAGCCTTCGCTTACCTCTGGATTAAGAATCCAGTTTTTTCCTGAATCTCCGACTGCAGCCGTTAAATTATTGAGACTATGTTAACCAAAATATATCACAATAAACACTTCTGTGAAGTTATGCCCACTATTAAAATCCATGACTTATTATTCCATAATGACCGTTGAGATTTCATAAATTAGTAGATGAAAATACGGTGTGTCGTGAGGTTAATTTATATACGTAATAAATTTTCTAAACGTGAGGTTAATTTATATACGTAATAAGTTTTCGAAACATGAGGTTAATTTATATACGTAATAAATTTTCTAAACATGAGGTTAATTTATATACGTAATAAATTTTCTAAACTTGCGGCTAATTTATGTAATAAGTTTTCTGAAAGTGAGGTTAATTTATATACGAAATAAATCTTCTAAACGTGAGGTTAATTTATATATATATATGATGAATTTTTTAAACATGAGGCTAATTTATACAAGTGACAAATTTTCTGAACATCGGGATAATTTATGTAAGTTACAAATTTTATAAAACACTGTCAATGTTACTGAGCAACATATACTAGATACGTGATCACTTTTATTTTTTTAAGTTAATTAGTTTCATATTATATTTCCGTTATTTTTAAACATTACATTGAAATTATATTGTAATTTGTTAAAAATAAATTTTTGCCAAGGGTGGTCTTAAACTTTTATAGATGAAAAAAATTCATTTTATGGTAACGACTTTTATTTTAATTAAAGCCCTATTCCAGAAGTGATATTTTAATGCTAAATGTGCGAATTTTCAAACTATATAATTAAATAAATACAATAAAATTGGTATTATATCTCGCCCGTTTATTGTTATTTTAACTTAGTAGAATTTACTTACTTATCCAGATATAACCTGCATTTCTCTTGAATTTTAACAACAAATAATTAAAGAACATAATACACATATACCAAACAATCTTCGAAACCAGCTTTTAAACGGTCCGTGGTTTAACCCTCCGAGCAGCGCAAACGTCTTTTTACGTTTCTCATGTTCAGTTCAAAAGCAGAGAGCGAGTATTTATATGTAAATGTTCTTAAACAATCATGGATAAAGTATTCTTAAGATTTAAGAGATATAATTAAATACAAAAAAGGTCCATTCATTTACTTTAAAAGCTAAGTTTTCTAACCTGATAGCTAAAAGTTCAAAATAATTGGGCGCTCAGAGGGTTAATGTTTCTTCTCTCCATTTCCACGTAGGGCATTACCTTTAATGATAAGGTTTAAAAACCAATTAAAATCATCCTTCGCTTAGCACTGGATTAAGAATCCAGTCTCTTCCAGAAACTCCAACTGCAGCCGTTAAATTATTCAGATTATGTTAACCAAAATCCCAACGTCTTCAAAATATATCACAATAAACGCTTCTGTGAAGTTATGCCCACTATTAAAATCCAAGACTTATTATGCCATAATGACCGTTGAGATCTGATAAATAAGTAGATGAAGATACGGTGTGTTATCGGCTCCTCGTGAGGTTAATTTATATAAATTACCGACGCGAGCGCGAAATGTTTAGCAGAGGGTGCTTTAAGTCTGCTTACTTTAGTACCGTCGGTTTTATGCGCCGGTAATTGAAATTGATGAGTAATAGCCGTGGTTGTATTTTTCCAGCGTTTGTCTCTTTCTTTCGTTTTCACGCTGATTGGTTTCTTTAAGATTCTGTTAAGGAAAATTTATTTCTTATTTAACTTATCGTGTTACAAGTGGGGCTTTCAAGTATTAAATGTATTAAAATTTCATCCTAATATCCTCCTGAATCATCTCTAAATTAAACATTTAAATATTCTATTGTTGGCGTGTATTTTAAAATGATTTAAGTATTATAAATATTGCAGATAGTGTGGGAGAAGCTAATGTTTTATCAAAATGAATTCCTAAACTAGGGAATTTATTTTTATAAACGCCATTATTTATAATTTGTTGCTGATTATATTCCTTAATTATAATTAAGGAACTATTTCATATTCTTCTTATTATTTATATTTGATGCACTTTATAAAATATTTCGAGAGATTAATGAAGATTTTAAGAATGCATTGTAAATTATGAAATATTGTAACTTATTTTCACGACGACCATACAGTGAAAACTGGGGAATTTATTTTTATAAATGTCATCATTTGTATTTTGTGCCTCTCTATTCTTTAATTATAATCAAGTAATTTTTCCATCTTTTTCAGAATATTTACGTTTGCTTTATTACATCAACACCTTTAATTTTTTTTTATAAAGGTGATCATTTGCATTTTATGCCGATTACATTCTTTAACTGTATTCAAGAATTTTTTTAATCTTTGTCAGGATGATTATATTTAATTTATTACATCAATAACATTTATTTATTTTTATAAACGTGATCATTTGCATTTTGTGCCGATTACATTCTTTAACTATAATAAAGAATTTTTTCAATCTTTTTCAGAATGTTTATATTTAATTTTTTGCATCAATAGCTTGTATTTATTTCTATGAACGTCATCGTTTATAATTTGAAGCCGATTATATTTTTTAATTATAATCAAGACTCTATTTCGCGGTTTCTTAATATGTAATTTAATATATTTCATAAAATATTTTTGGAGATTAACAAAGTTTTTAAAAATATGTAACAGTAAATGATGAAATATTGTAACTAATTTTCACTAGAGCTATAGAGTGAAAATTGTGGAATTTGTTTTCATAAATATCATCATTTGTATTTTGTTGCCTGATAATATTCTTTAATTGTAATTAAGAAATTATTTCTTCTTTTAATGAATGTTTATGCTTTATTTATTACATAAATAAATTTTAGCGAGTTTGTCTTAGATATTAATAATAAGGAATTGAAAATGATGAAAAATGGTGAGTAATTTTTACTCAATGCATTAAACCATTAAGTCTTAAAAATAATTTCGGTTTAAAAATTGCCTGTAGACACCAATTTCTAACTAATATACAAATAGACGCCAAGTATTTTGTTTTCAGCATGTTACAAGTTACAGTAATTAATTAAAAAGGTTAATTGGCATTAGACTTGATTCGTGGATATGTCTTGAGAAAAAGAAAGTAATTCAATTTATTACATATGAGACAAGAGAAGAAATAAAAAATAATTGAATTTTCGACTACTAAATATGTGTTTCGTATTAAAAACAAGATGAATGAATACGATGCATTTTTCCTCGAAAAACCACTGAAATACAATTGCTTTCAAACGTCTGAAAAGCAACTAACTTTCAAACCCATAATTTATGACATCAGAGTTATATTTAGTGTTTTTAATTTATACTTCTGTTGAAATGTCTTTTTCTCACAAGTTTCTATATTTTAATATTTAATATAATTGTCGAATCATAAAAAGGATTATTTATATGCATCTCATTATCTTTCCCATTAACATTTAATTGTAAGTTACAGCTGTGGAATTTTAACTAGAGTCAGCTCTACGTGTAACGATACTGTCTATAAGGATAATGTCTTTGGTCCTCGCGAAATTACTATATACTCAATGTAATTTCAACCTGCCTACAACGATAATCACTTTTTAGCTTCACCTGCATATCTATCTTTACGAATAATAAAGGAGAATGTTTGTAAGTCTCTGTGTGTGCTGGCGTTCTACAGGACAAACCGCTAGACCTAGAGCAACGAAATTTGGCACAAACATACTTTGGGGTGTGGGAATATGCACCTCAGAGCCCTTTGTACCTTACAATTCGCATTTTGATGTGTTAAAACTTTGAATCTAGGATGATGTGGCGTTAAACATTGGTATTTGAAGAAAAGCTACTAATAATTTCGGAAATCGATGAAGAATTAAGTCAAGTTGATGCTGTTAAAAAATGCGGGATTTTTCAGTCGACAATACCACTGTTTTTGAAGAAAAACGAAAATACATTGAAGATGTTGAAGAAAAAAGTTAAGTGGGTAGCAAATGAAAAGGATTTAAAAATGCCGTAAATGACTCTTCTGACAACTTATTCAACTAAAATTTTCATTTTGAATTTCTGAAAAACAGTTGAAATATAAAGCTCTATATCTTTATATAAAATTGTATAATTTATGAAATACAATTTTATATCAGTGATTATTTGAAAGAGGTATCAACAATAAATAAATTATACAATAATATATCAGTTACATAATTATAACAATACAATAAATAAATAAATTGTACAAAAATAATTTATACAATTTTGTATCAGTGATTATTTCAAAGAGGTATCAATAATAAATAAATTATACAATAATATATCAGTTAA
>BGPR01001153.1:146167-168871 GCA_013235015.1 Araneus ventricosus | reverse complement strand
GAGTACGCCAATGAGTTTTTCTTGCTGTGATTTTTTTACTGTTCTTTCCTGAACCCTTTCCCCCTTCTAACCTGATAGGAATATTCCCTGAGTACAATGAGTCTAACCGATTCGTTCAAACTGACTTCCACGTTCCGTTCTAATTTTTTTGTGCTTGACACACGTCGGCGAACACCGTACGCCATCCCTCCAAGTATGCCAAGGAAACTTATTGCACCGCCAGAAGAGGGTACACGCAGAAAAATCGATAAGTTATATACAGTAAAAGGGTTTTTTCCGACTCTATCAAAGAAAGCTGCCAAGAGTTTTACACAACTGGTAACCAATTAACGATCGACGAAAAATTGAAGCCCTTTCTTTGGAGATACTTGTTTATGTTTATTCTACAGGATGTTCACACTTATCCTGCTCGAATAACTAATTTCTAACCATTACATACAGAAATATAATTCCAATTGGAAAAATGCTGTAAATAACGGGAAAAATTATATTTTATGTTTTTTGAGTCACTAAATGTATTTCTAAAAAAGTTACGAATTCTAATTTTTTTATACGGTCCTGCGATCCTAACAGTCATATTTAATAAAATATTTTTTACATTCTAATATTTAAAAAAAAATCCCACTCTTCTGCGACTAAAACTGAGCGAGTTATGGAGCTTCGAATTTCATGATTTTTATCCAATCAGCGGCCTCGTCGAACAAGTCCTGTGCATTGATTGGTGGATCGTCTTCAAGACAGCTATTGAAATTGTATAAAGTGGTCTAAGTCAGCGATATTCAAATCTCCATAACTCGGTCAGTTTTAGTCTCAGAAGAGTGGGACTTTTTTTGTTTAAAATATTAGAGTGTTAAAAACTTTTACTAAATATGACTGATAGGAACGGGATACTGTATAAAAAGTTAGAATTCGTAACTTTTTCTGGAATATATTTATTCACTCAAAACACATATATTATAATTCTTCCCTTCATTTTAAGCATTTTTTTCAATTGGAACTATATGTCTATCCCCTAACGGTTTAGAAACGTAACTTTTTCAGGAATATATTTATTCACTCAAAACACATATATTATAATTCTTCCGGTCCTAACAGTCATTTAGTAAAATATTTTTGACACTCTAATATTTTAAAGTAAAAAAAAAGTCTCACTCTTCTGTGACTAAAACTGAGCGAGTTATGGAGCTGTGAATTTCATGATTTTTAGCCAATCAGCGGCCTCATTGAGCAAGTGCTGCGCATTGATTGGTGGATGGTCTTCAAAACGGCTATTGAAATGGTGTAAAGGGGTCTAAGTCAGCGATATTCAAATCTCCATAACTCGGTCAGTTTTAGTCTCAGAAGAGTGGGACTTTTTTTGTTTAAAATATTAAAGTGTTAAAAACTTTTACTAAATATGACTGATAGGAACGGGATGCTGTATAAAAAGTTAGAATTCGTAACTTTTTCTGGAATATATTTATGCACTCAAAAAATATATATTATAATTTTTCATCATTTAAAGCATTTTTCCAATTGGAAGTATATGTCTATCTCTAACGGTTTAGAAATTACCTATTGTACCAAGATAAGTGAGGACACCCTGTATATATGCAAAATACATTCTTCTTTTTCTATTTTATCTGTCATTTTTTTCTCCATTTCTTTCTATTTTTGTTTATGAACAGATAAAAGTAATAAACAAAGAAACATGGGTGGAAATTTTAAGCAGAGGGTGGAAAAGTAACCTCGCGTACTCCATACGCGCCCTCTCCCAAATTTTACCCTACACCAGCCCCTCCTACAAAGAATTAAAACAGATCATACTTGTAGTGTTTGCTAAGAAAATGTTTACACGCAAAAATATATGGAGTCATATACTGTGAAAATGTTAGTTTTACATTCTCCTACACGAAGTAAACAAGCAGAAATACTAATTTAAATCGGGAAAAATTTCGACATGTAGATTTAATGAATTTTTATGTTTTTGATATCCATGAGAATGAAAAAACATCTCTCCGTTTGTCTGAGAATACGCCACACAATAACGGAACGCTCTAGCCCCATGAAATTCGGTATACATACTTTACATGAAAATTATAGATTCCAATCATATTTTTGGCGACATTGGCCAATGACAAGTTCTCCGACATGTACATGTTATCACAAAAATTTAAATAAAAAGCAGACAACTAAATACATCAAATTTGGTAGAGGAAGGACGACAAATATGGAACAGAGGTACAAACATGAAATAGGTCAGTTTGACGAGTATTAAGTGCTGCAACTTTGTAGAAACAATATGAAATGTTCCCTATTGGGCATCCATTACGTTAGTGTTGTCTGTGCTATTGTAGCTGTAACCATGTTTTTATGACGAGTACAGATAATAGAATACAAAAGAAGAAAAAATACAGAAGAAGAAAACAATAGCGATAACAATACACCTTATTGCGCGCCCAACTCACCATCATTCAGTGATTGCATCAACTATATTGTCCTACAATTAACCAACATATTACTATAGAATTAAACAACAAAAAAATCGTACTCTAATAATTAAAATAATTACAACACATAAAAGAAAACAATTATAGTATAAAAGAAAAACAATTAAAATGGAAGAGAACACGAACGGCGAACTTCTTCGAAGACCACTCAGTTCATTTAGTTAATGGATAAATTCAGGCCACAGGGGGTATAATATTTGACTATGTAGTCATACCCTTGACAGAAAATTTATCCATATTGGAACTCCGATGGCGAGTGGTCTCCGAAAAAATTCGCCATTCGAGTTCTCTTCCATTTTAATTGTTTTTCTTTCATATTATAATTGTTTTCGTTTATGTGTTGTAATTATTTTAATTATTAGAGCACGATTTATTTGTTGTTTAATTCTATAGTAATTTGTAGGTTAATTGTAGGACAATATAGTTGATGCAATCACTGGATGCTGCTGCGTTAGGCGCGAAATAAGGTGTATTGTTATCGCTTTTGTTTACTCCTTCTGTATTTTTTCTTTTTCTGTGTGTTATTATCTGTATTTGTATTCTATTGGAGGTTGCTGCATATGCGCCATTCTGTCTAACACAAAAGTTTAATTAATTTTTAATATATTTTGTTAAATTATATTAATGGTAACTGTTTTCATGACGAGCGTTTTTGCGTTTTTTGAAAAGTGTAAATTTCTGCAAGTCATCTAATTCTTATTATTTTCGGATTTAACTTTCAATTCCTGGTTTGTGATGCTTATATGGGATAATAGGCCCCATTTTAAGGAACATTTTTGTCTATAATCCATAAATGTTTCGTTTCCTAGTTCCATATTTATAATCTCCCGAAACAAATGTCCAGTAGGCGATAAATATGGAATAGTATTCCATATTTGTAAACTATTTGCTAAAAGGCACTGGAGAATGAGCTAACAAAGAATGTGTTACTAAATTGGAACTTACGTGTGCAATTTTTGTAAAAATTAGAAAATATTTTTCAAAAAATAGAAGAATTTTCGTTTGTGTTCTATAAATTATCATTTATATGGAATATTTTTGCATCTGAAATGTTCCTTTAATTAATCGCATTATATTATGTATTACTTTTCGATAAATAAAAGCTTAATTATATTTTCCCCCAATTTTTGTCCATTTCTATTAAATATCTTTAGGTATTCCATATTTGTCACCCATTTATATATTTGCGAATTTTACATTAAACAAATATATTTTTAAATAATGTTGTTTTTTCTCAAGTTATAAAGAAAATATTTCGTTTACAGTTAGTAAATAGTTCATTGATAAATTTAACAATGGTGTTTTCATAAATCGACATTTCCATTCCTAGATAATTTGGCAAAAGTAAATGGGATTCCATATTTGCCTCAATTTCTCTATAGTTTTATTACTATAGTCATAGAGATGTACCAGAAGTAGGACAAAATTCCTCAAAGGGTTAAATATCTGCTGATCTGTCAATCCATGCGTATATGAATGTGATAGTTTAATAAAACAACAAGCTAGATCAGTGGGCTTTAGCACATCTTTGCATCAAGATGGTTGATCTATTCCTTCCGATCTGTCAATCCATGCGTATATGAATGCGATAGTTTAAAAACACAACAAGCTAGATCAGTAGGCTTTAGCACATCTTTGCATCAAGATGGTTGTTCTATTCCTGCCGATCTGTCAATTCATGCGTATATGAATGTGATAGTTTAATCAGATAACAAGCTAGATCAGTAGGCTTTAGCACATCTTTACATCAATATGGTTGATCTATGCATAACTTTGGACTAAATCCATCAAAGCTATAATATATGTTTGTCAGCTCATGTGTATGTAAACATAAAAAAGCAGTGAACTAGATCGATGCAATTTAGCGTATGGTTTATAACTACAGCTGTAGATTTCTATCTAATTTTAGATACTACATATAGAATATATTATAAATAGGAAACTCCTGATACTAAAGGAAAAGTAAATTTCGTTCATATAGTTAAAGGATCCTTTCCAGTAAGAATAAAAATTTATTAAAATAAATTAGGATAAAAATATTTTTGTTAAAAAATTTGTGTCTAGATATTTAAATCTTCTCAGTGTAATTGAAACGCTTTATAGCTCTAAAGTTCTTGATGCTTATTCCAAAACATCAACTATGTTACGATATACCTTACCTTTAGATAAGGGTAACAGGCGATATGCGCACATTGCTTATGAAATTCATTAAAAATGTTTATCTAAGATTAATAATAAATCATCTTTCAGAATAAATTTTAATTAAGTATCCTTAAATAAGTTTCTTCGTAACCCACCTTATCTTTTATACGGTCTACACATTTATTAATCCTCGAGATGGAGGTATATAAAATATAAATAAAAGGGAAATACACATCGTGTAGAATCGATTAAAAGACAGATTTCTCTAAGATTATTAAATGGTGCGAAACTACATAGGTTTCCTAAAATGGGGGTACTACCTAATAATATTAAAATATAATAGGGTGTCTAATCCTGTTTTAAGTTTTTAACTTTTTCTACTAACTAGATTTCTGTAAATGAAAAATAAAAATTTCACTTAATATATCAACAAAAAAAGGTTAAAAAGGCATATTCGGTTCCTTCATTAAAAATTTGTAGCTAAATACAAAATGGTATCTAAGTATCTACTATTAATACTAATGGTAAAGCTAAAATAAAAAAGTGATTAGAAAGTAAATAAGAAAAATTGGGAAATAACGCTGTCACTGGTTGATTTGAAAACTATTTCTATCCGAAAGGCAATAAAGATGACAGCGGCATATTCAGAAGCTGGTAATGATGTCATCTTAATACAGACGAGAAGGACAATTAATACATTTTCTAATAGAACAGGTTAGTTCAATGAGAGTACAACATTCACTCAGAATAGAAGTCTGGATTTTTGAATCTGTATTGAAGTATTCAATCAGAAAAGCGACATTGGTGACAGCAGCATTTTCAAATCTTGGTTGTGATATAATTTAAACATAGATAAATAATTTTGAAACAGAACTAGTTTTCTCAATTTGAATACACCATTTCCTAAGAAGAGAAGATGGAAGTATTATATAATCAGAAAAGCGACATTCGTGACAGCAGCATTTTCAAAATTGGCAGTGATATCATTGAAATTTAGCTAAATCTTTTTGAAACAGAACTAGTTTTTACAATTTAAATACACCATTTCCTCAGAAGAGAAGATTGAAGTATTATATAATCAGGAAAGCGAGATTGGTGACAGCCGCATTTTCAAAAATTGGTAGTGATATCATTTAAATTTAGCTAGAAAATTTTGAAACACAACACATTTTCTCAATTTAAATACACCATTTCCTCAGAATAGAAGATTTAAGTACTATATAAGGATCACTCTGCTCAGCAACTTATTCTTTGATGTTTAGGAGCTTCTTGGAAGTAAAGTAACTCCTCTGCGTTTGATTTTGGCCATGATTCTTTTTGTATTCGTGTGTATTAAAATCGAAAGTTGACATGTCTAGAGATTTAGTCGGTTTATTACTTAAAAAATGTCGTCGATTCTCGGTACATTTACACCGAGAATTTTCTCAGTAACGTGTTTTACTTGACAGCTTGCTTTGTCTTGACAGGATCGGATTGATTGATGATTCCCTAGAATGTGTCAGTTTCGAAATGCGACGGGATTTAAGTCCTAAAGGTTAAATTAAGCCAAGAGAGATGGTAAAGGCTGTCAAGTGGATATATTAATAAGAGTACTACTTAATACACTTCTAGAAATTCTCATATCCGATCTGAATGTAGGAAATCTGATGAATGAATTTCTTGTGGCCCTCATTACTTCGGGCCATCATATAAGTCTGCTTAAAATTCGAAATCGTCTTTTGAATCGGTTTTATTATCTAGTTAATTTAAATCTGTCACATGAGCCAGAAGTTAATTGCGACCTCTTCACTGTTCGTTAGTCGCTCAGGGAATAGGGGGCCCCCCCCCCCATTAGTTTGCAAAACACTGCGCTTTAAATTCCATTCCATGTTTAGAGATCTAACTTTCATCAGTACTTGCCCTTGAAATACTCATGGACAATATGATTCAGTCATTCAAATTTTAAAGGTTAGTGCACGGGAGGTAGGAGAACACAAAGACACATGAGGGACAAGTGTACCCAGCGCGCCTAAACTTGTGACAGGAATCCGCAATTGAACGTTCTTCTTCCTTCGCTGGTTCTATAAAAATGCTTACTTTCTCAACGACTTATTATACTTCCCGTGTGAAATTCTGGCACTGTGTTTCGTTTAATTCCTTTTTGTGCTCTTGAAATACTCAGGAACAATATGGCTCAGTCATTCAAATTTTAAAGGTTAGTGCACGGGAGATAGGAGAACACAAAGACACATGAGGGACAGGTGTACCCAGCGCGCCTAAACTTGTGACAGGAATTCGCAATTGAACGTTCTTCTTCTTTCGCTGGTTCTATAAAAATGATTACTTTCTCAACGGCTTATTATGCTTCCCGTGTGAAATTCTGGCATTTTGTTTCGTTTGATTCTTAATTGTTTAAATATTTATTAAACTTTAGTGATTTTGATTTTAAAAAAACATGTAAAAATAGTTTATAACCGATAACTGGTTTTCTTGCTTCGAATTTCCTAAAGTCTTTTAACAGAGCTCTGAACTAAATTATGTCGACGCAATTAATTTAAATAAACGGGAATTATTAAAAGAATTTTTACCATATAAAAAGCGAGAAATAAAGTATTATTTCTAAAAAGTAAATAAGTAAAGTAAATATTTGGCTGTGCGTGTGTCATAATTATTTGCAATTGACTTTTCAGGTTTTCTTGACGACAGGTAATAAAAAATTAACCAGAAATGTTGAATTTTATGATATGACTAAAGGAGTTCAATTTCTAGTCCAGATATTGCGGGAAAATGATGTCTCAAAAATACTTGTCATTGGATTATGGTTCTTTCTTCTAATCTTTGAAACAACTCTACTATTAACGATTTTGTAATTTTCAAACACAATAATATCGATAAGAATATGAAAGGACTTGATGCAATCAACAATTTCAGTTTCGTACTTATTAAATTTCACATTTTATGCAGAGCTGCTCAATGCCTGCCTTCCGATGGAATTAAAAAGTACAGAAAATCTTATGGTAAGAATAAACGGTACAGGAATAAAAAACAAAGTCAATGAATACTAAAGGTAGATGTAAATATTTTGGGAGAAATAGTGACAAACCTGACCAAAAATATTTTTAAAATGCCATCATTAAGCCTATAGTGAGCGTTTAGAGAAGCACATACAAAATGTCTTCATTTTTCATAGTATTATTTTAATCTCTATAAAAATATTTAAAATAGTCTTCTAAAATTATTTTTGCTATTTTTAGTATTTCTTAGATGCTTACTCTTTAATTTGCATCTAATATATCTCTTCTCAGAAAAAATTATATGTATGAAAAAGGAAAAGAAAATGGGGGACATATATACCCAGCGCGCCTAATAATGTAACAAAATTTCTCGTGCCTAACGGAGGGTTAAAAAAAGTTGTTAATGCAAAACATGCTTAAAAATTAGTAGCAAGTAATGCTTAAAAATTTTGTGAACATCTTGAGTGATTATTATGTAAGCAATCAAATACTTAAGCCAAATTTTAATAAATTAAATTAATCATCAAAATCTCATAATCATGTTTGTTACCAGAAGGATTCGAATCCAGACATTTACTATCCTGTCACTGCAGATTACTACGAGAGTGTCTTAGAATTTCAGTTGGTATTTGGTCGTATTCTCAACTAGTAGTTTCGTTAATGTACTTGATCTTTTAAAATTCTTCGAAGAAAATGATAACAGAATATTCCATTTATATTTTATTCAAAGGCAACATTTTATGATTAAAAATTTAAACGCGCCAAAAGATGATTTGATGTTTGTGTTATTGTATGTTGTCGAAAACAGCTTTCTAAAAAAGTTAATGTTTGTATCTTTCATGAAAATTTATTTTATAAGAGGTTTTATATTTACTTTTAGAACGAAAACTTTTGGTATTAGCATTTGGATTTCAAAAACAGCTTTCTAAAAAATTAATATTTGTATCTTCCTTGAAAAGTCATTTTATAAAAGGTTCATATTTCTTAGTAATATGAATAAATTTCACATTAGCATCTGAATTTCGAAAATAGCTTTTTAAAAAATAGATATTTTTGTCTTTCATGATAAGCCATTTTAAAATATTTTGTATTTATTTTTAATATGAATGCTTTTCACATTAACAAAATTCAAAAACAATCTGTAAAAAGAGAAGCCCTAGGAATTGTGCATTTATCTACACAATTCCATTTAAAGAAAAATGTAAAATTGTTTTATTATATTCTGAAGGAAAGATTTCACAATATTGCCTCGTGAATTTTAGTAGCAAAGTTCGAAATTCCCTGTTATTACTAAATCAATATCTTCAATTCATTTTAACCGTAAAATAAACAAAGCATGTAAGAGAAAATGGGGATTAAACTATTCTAAAACTAAGTCACATCTTAATGTTCAAATAAGATAAATGAAAGAACTTCGTTTCAAACTTGAGATATGACAACTAAAGCAGCAAAAACTCTCTTTATAGCTATAATTAATGAAAGTAAGCTCATTTGCAAATGAAAGAATATTTCATTCTTTTCGGATTATGCAGGGGTTTCCCGCTAAATTAATGCTTCAAAATTCGAACTTTCAAAATACTTCTAGAACTTTTCTGATAAATGAAGTATTATTAAGATATATATCCATTAATTTTATGGGCTCGAACATTTAAACATCGACTCTTCTAACGTCTAAAACTTCAAAATCAGGTAAAATAATGACTTGGCCATTTAGGCCATTACAAAACATTAAACTTTCTTTTAAATGCGCGTGATACAGCTTTGCGGGTTTTAGACAAAAGCTAAACTTAGCTTCATTTATGTTAATGTAATTCAGCAAAGGTGATGTTCATTCTTTCCACGGTGATATAGGTGATTTATTGTTTAACTAAGTCAAATACTTGTGTGAATGAGGTTAGTTAAATGCTAACTAAATATACGGATACTCCTTTGTAGTAGTTTCATTGAAGTGAAATTATAGTGAAAAAATTGCTGTTTTATATTTGGAAATAAAATATGCTTCATCTTATCCCATCCTTTCTTTTAAGGTACAAGTGTAAATATCTTAATGTATTTCAAGTTTCAAGACCAAAAAAAATCAAAGTCATTGGTAATCACTTATTCATGTTTTGAAAAATTCGGGTTTTTAGATGTTGCAATATTTCTGAAATGTGTGTACATATTTTAATCAGTTTTCTACATTGTAAATTATATGATTATAAAATTATATTGAAGTTTGAAAGCATTAAAATGTTATTATTGACATAGAATCGAGTTTTCTCGCTTTTTGCATTAATGAACCCGGAACTATTAGTGAAAAATGATTATAAGATTATGATTTTTTTAATGAATTAAAGATACAAGATTTACCCAATGTTAATGAATAAAGATACAAGTTTTTAATAAAGAAAGTGAATTTCAGCTGCATATTGGGAAGCTCTAAACGTTATATATATTTTTAATTATATTTTTAAACTTTTTTATACGAAATTTATTACTAACTCGCAATAAAGTAAAATATTTCAGAACTAAGCATTAAACTGCCCTGTGGTTTTGTGCCATGTTTGATTATACACGGATCATATGGACGCATATGATCCAAAGTTTCATATAGATCTGAACTTTTGATGTAAAAACTATTTGTCAACTTTCATTCATGTGTTTTATTGCATTTTTGACCGTTTATAACCATGGACACATAGATAAATAGATTATCTTCCCTTTGACATATTTTTTTCTTTATTATACATTCAACTTCAACTATATAACTTGTTATGTTTTTTTATTTATCGTGTAAATATACACGCAACCATTTTTTTAAATCATGAAGGTCTAAAATATGGAAAAAAATGTCAAAATCTCCATACTGTTGCAAAAGTCCTTCTGTGGGTATATGATGTAAACAGCCCAACACGCAGGATAATGAAGAATGAAGGTTTATTTACAAATATGCAGGAAAACACGTAGCACAGGTACAGGAAACATTAGTTCTTGCACAGATTAGCAATGTAAACAGACAACAATTTACAGGTAATAACAGTTCAGCACTTTGATATTTAGCAACACAAACAGTCAGCAAATAACTAGTGACGACAATAACTGCACTTTCAATAGCGCTCAGATCACCAGCTTCCTAGCTCGCACTGCGGACGAAGCTCTAAAATCGTTCCCAATGGATCAACACACCCTCCGTCATCCATGCGCTCTCCTTATATAGTCTCCCGGAGCAGGCCGTGACGTCACATGGGATCTTCTATTACATTCAAGAGTATCTTCTCTCCTAATGGAAATATCGAGAATATTCCAGCACCTTTGAGATCCCATATTTCGTCGCCAAAGTCGCCAAATTTGTCGCCAAGATGGTCGCCAAGGTCGGGGAACCAAACGTGGCTGCTGCTAGCCATCCCATACTTATCCCTGTAAAACTCTCTTCCCAACCATAAGGCTCACATTGCTGGGAAGCGACTTTCCATGTTTGTAACACTATCGAAATTTTTAATGATTCACCATAAGTTCTTTTTTGCTTTTTGTATGCGAGAATGTGAAAATACACATGTTAAAGAAACAAAAACAATTTCTCTAATAATACAAAACATATTAAAATAGGAATATAAAAGTAAACAGTAAAAGACAAAAAAATATTTTCAGATTGAAGGGTATTTAAAATTTCTTAATTTTACAAAAAATATTAAGAAAGTGTGAGGATATATATGACATCGAACATTGTCACTTCAATTCTAAATATTTGAGTGTTTCTGCACTCAGTGTAACTTGTAATAGAATATCACTCTTGTAAAGGAAAAAAGTTACATTGTAATCTATAGAAATAACTTTTTACTAAGTATATTAATAGCAATTCATCTATTCTTAATTAATTTTGAATAGCACGTCGCTCAAAACGGAAAAAATATTTTTTTTTGTTCCTGAAAGTAATCGAAAAATAATTGTCATCAAGTGCCAAAAAAATATATATGCGACACTTCAGATGTCTTGTTTTTCTCCAGCTTTCTAGGAAAAAATTGCGAAGAGGGAAAAAACTACAAATAAATCTAGTAAATAAAATTATGTAAATATATACACTCAACAAAAAGCAGTTTAATGAGATATTTATTGGAATTTGATGATAGTTTTTTATACATTTTTTGGAATAAGATTTCTTTTTGTCTTGTTTTGGCATCTTTTTGTTAGCACTTTTTAATTACTGAAATCGCTTGCTCAAAAATTCTTGCAACGACTTTCGACATATTTTTTATCCACTTTCTAATCATATGTAATGTCATTCCATCTGGCAACAATTTATTCGAAAAAAGAAACACTTCATCTTATCAAAAAAAGAATTAGAAGGATGAAAAGGAATCGAAGTTGAAACACTGTATAATTAAGCTTCATCGGGTATGTAATTATTTTGCTACAGCTATGTTAAAAATGCAATTACAACTCTTTTTGAAACACGGGCAAGTCAATTAATTTTAAATATTAAAGTGAAGTCAAGAGGTAACCGTATTTACGAGATAGCAAACGATTGAAAAATAATCGGCTGAACAGATAATCTTAGCATAATTATTAAGATGACTTCTTTTCTCATTTTTATTACTTAGCAGCCGATTTATTTACAATTTAGCTGACAACTTGAAAACTTTACGCTGTATAGTGCTAAAAAATTCTAGTAAGCAATTTCAGAAGGAACCATTGTATCGAATTTCAGACCAATTAAAATCAATGCGCAAAATTAAATAGATTGAATATAAATGGGATTTTTTCATGAACTTAAAATTCAGTACAGATTCAATTTAAAAAATTAGCTAATTATTGAAAAAAATTATAACGGTATATTCTGATAATAGTGTTGCTACGTTAAAATTTTAATGATGCTAATTAATCTCATGTTAATTGATTTCATAATAGTTTTGGAATGCTATTTCATTAAACTTAAAAATATATATTTGGAACAAAATAACGTTTCTGAAAGTCTGCAGTAATATTGATGTTTTTACAAAGCAAAACTTACTAGCGACTGATAAAAATAGTGAACTGAATTTTTGACTAACAAAATCAAGCATTTTTACTGTAAAATGAACCTTCACCTTAAACTTTGAAGATATGAGGTATTTAATTTCACATGAATGATTTCTGAAAAACGAGTTGCTATTTATTAAAATTTAATTTTATCTTTATATGAGATATATTTTGTCTTTAGCTTAAAACTTAAGGAAGTGATTAAGATATATCATAAGAGACTTCAATGCCCGCATATATGGCAATGTACAACTAACTCGGGAAAATAGCTACGGTTACAGTTGCTATCGCTAAATCTTGCAGAAATAATTCTAAGGCAATAATTAATTTTGGAAAAATAATTTCACAAAGTTGTTTCTCCCAGATTTCTTTTGTTCCAATTGAGAACAATCTACAAACATTTAAATAAATTTTACAACAATGGCGCGTATTCCATTGAATGGTGATTGTTTCTCGGGTTCATATATGTAATGAATATCATTCAGAGTCTTCAATTTTGAATTACTTATTTAAAAAATACACTTTCCCATTGAAATCAAATACTCTTAGGGCTTGAGAAATATTTTAATTCAAGTAAATGTAATACGTTTTATGAAGATTGTACAATACTTTTTCAGAACTCTTATATAATAACGTAATGATGAAACTCGTATAAAATATTCCAACGAATCCCTGTACTTAATGTCCTCTTTGCATTGCACTATGATATATTTCGAAGTTAGCCGCAGACCGGGTCATTAGCATAATCTAATCTTGAGCACGCATTCCTGTATTAAGCATTGTGGTCGCGAGGAGATATGAATAATTGAATGCGGGTGTTTAAACTTATCCTGCAAGGAGCTGCAATATGGTAAGTATGTTTCTTCATAATTTCCAAAGTGAGAACGAAATCTTATTTGCAGAGACATTTTTAGACGGACACAAATTTCGTTACTTCGAAGTGTATGGGTACGATCTTATTGTTCCGTAACTTTATACCATTCTCTAAGAATGTTGCTCCGTAATAAAATTTCGTTACATAGTCGGGACTTTTGAAATGAAGGAGTTATAACGTATTCGGTATAGTCACTTCAAAATCTTTGAATTTATGTATTTATAAGGTAGGTGAGCCAAAGATGACCAGTGTTTCTAAGGAATACCACCTTTTAAAAGTAGAATTAGTTTCATTTTCAATAACAAAATGTCGCTACTGCATTGTAAAACATGTATCTGCATTACACGTGGCTGATTTTTTGGAGATCAAATTGATCAGCAGCCATTATATACAGTGATTTCACTTTTGAGGAGTAGTAGTTCAAATTTCCATGTAAAAAGATATTTTAATTTACATGTGTTTAAATTCTTAGAACCTTGAGTTATGATACGTTTCCCGAAAGCTTATTTCTTTCTCTTTAATCACGTTTACTTCAATTTTAATAAATTTATCATATTTATAGTTTTCAGTCGTGCTTATGGCGACCATATACATGTTTCCAAGGTGGCCTGGATGTCGGGCCATTTTAGGAAACAAATATGGATATGAATGTACGAAGGGTAATTTTCAAAATTTCTACTTAAATATCTGAAAAAACTTATTACCATTTATTGTAAAATTTAGAACAAGAAAAGTTATATTTTATATTTAATTATTTAATTGTGGATATATGTAGTTTTATTTGCATATCAGAAAAATCTCACGAACAACAAAATAAACTTTTATTAATTCTTGCCCTAGTTAATTATAAAAAGCATAAACTTAAAGTATTCAGCATTGTAATGCTCTTCTAGAAGTAAAAATAGTTTTCTGAGTATTTTTTTCACATTTTAAAAGTGATTTCAATATATGGGCCAACTTTGGAACACTATGCGCCAAAGGTGGCCAATCAGCTACAATTTTGAAATTGTATTATAAAAATAATTAAATTTTATTTTATAAAGAAGAGTATACTTGATATTTGTTGGAAATAAATGTAAAATGTTACAAAAAAATTCGACGGGAATCTGAATCTGAGAAACGGCCGCTGGTATTGAGGGGCGTAGACTTATTTACCTTACACAACTGTGACTTTCTGTGACTAAAGTAGTTTATGTGACTATTAACTCTATAGTCTATAGTGACTATTAATCTAGTGTGACTATGTGACTCTATCTATGTAAAATTCTTCGTGGTTTTCTTCAACTTTGCAACTCGACTGTGACTAAACCGTAATTACGTATTCTAAAATTATTTTTGAAATCTTTAATGTCTCCTTTTCTCTGTTAAATGAAACTAAAACCAACTTTCTATGTTATTTGGTTAAGGAGCAATGGCAGTTCCACTTTAGTAAGAAATTCGACGTAATTCAACAATTCCTGAGTAATATTTCGCACGATCAATGAATGAATTTCCTTAGTCTGCGCATGCGCGCATCTGTCGCTGTGTCGTCAGCAAAATTTTTCGTGATTTTCTCTAATTTTTCAGCTCGACTGTGTCTAAACCGTAATTCCAAACTCTAAAATTCTTTTGCAAACTTTAATGCATACTTTTTTCTGTTAAATTAAACAAAAGCAAACTCTCTCTGCTATTTGGTTGCGGATCTATAATCGTTTAACTTTAGCGCGAAAATAGTCATACATTTTTCCTTTCCCGACTCACCATTAGACCACTATGGAGACACGTAAGTCTACGTCAACAGCCACACACACCTAACCGGAAAATTATGAAAAATCATCAAAGCTTAACTATGGCCATCTTTGGCTCGCCTACCTTGGTTTCAATTTATGGAATATGAATTTGGGTTCATGAGCCTTACTAGCAATAATAAATTATTACTTCACAGTAGGCAACACATAAATACATTCCAATTTCAAGCTACGCTTAGTTTTTTTTCAGGATTCCAATAATATTTTTGAATCCCTGAGAATATAGGCTACACATTGATGCCAAAAACTACACCTCATTAGGCACATCAGACTCCAAATTTTCATGTTACACCAATTCTCTAGCCCTAAGTACATATTCGATATAATTTGAGTCTCAAATTTTGAGATCCTACTAAGTTGAAACTCTACAACTGTCACCAAAACTTACAAAATAAAATTTACTTTAGCTGAATTGTATGCGTGAAGTGAGGATATTGTGTGCGATTTTTCATCAGATCGCTTTAAGAAGACATTTTAAAGGAAAAAGCATTACTTATAACCATTAACTTTTCCATCTATGTGTAGTACGAATCTGTGAGATTAGAATTTTTCTGGAACAATAGTCGCATCTCTGACATTAGATCATTACCGCCAGATAGCTAATTTTTAGTCCGTCTAGTCACTATGTAAATAATTATAATCTTCTGTTGAATTGTATATGAAGATGTGTGATGTGTAGATTACTTTTTAAACGGGAATGAAAGCATGGTAAATTATAAGTGGTAGGAGATTCTATCTTCGAGATACTTGAAAAAATAGGAAGAAATTTCCAGCTTCTTCGTCAAAATCCTTTTTTTAACTCTCCGTACGGCCAAGGCAATCACACATATTGCTTGCGTATATGTTGCAGTCCTCCCGAAATCAGTTGTGAATGGTTTCGAGTCTTTTTATCTATCTTCAGAGATCTTCAAGGAGTGGTTATTAATGAAGTTTCAGGTTCACTCCCCCCATAGCCAAGGATCTAGAGTAACGTAAGAAATTTCTCATATCTTCGCGAAAGTTTTCCTTTTCATTATTTCTATTTTTTATTTACATTGTATACGTTGTATATTATTGTAATTGTTTAATACAAAATCGTTTTAAATTGGTGATGGAATTTCCTTTAAATTCTAAGAGCTAAAATTGCTTCACAAATGTAAATGCTAAATTTTGGGATCACGATTGCCTCTGAAAAGTACAATCTTCACGATGTCAAAGTTTTGCGAAAATTGTGAGCGAGCTGTCTATATGAATTTATTTTACAAGTTTAGATATTAAACTCAAAGAAGTCGCAATCATTGGTTAGACGCAAGGTTACGGCAAGGTGTCCTGATGCAGCTTTCGCCAACCATCAAAATGTTCGCCAAGGAAATGCCACCTTGGAGAGCATTAAAAAAAGAAATTTTGTGGATTGCCATATTTCGTAAGTAATCGCTTGAAAAAAATATGCCTTACTGTATTGTGTATTTATTAGATATTGAGATTAACGAACAGTTAGAACATCGTGTATAAAAAAATATAGCATATTATCTGAAAGATAATATGAGGCATATGCTACTCGTGAGAGCAGATTTAAGAGCATATGAAGACATTCGTACAGTTAGTAATATATAGGTTTCACTTTAAATAAAATAACATTCAAATATTAGATATAATTGAAACTAGCTTTTTGGATACGGAAGCATCATTAAAAATTTAATAGGTATCACGATTTCAGTTTCATTCGAAAAGTATTTTGAAATATTATCTTACTTTTTAGATATTTAAGCAAACTGCCTCATTATACGCATCTACGGACAAGGAGCTGAGCCTCACTAATGGAATTGCTCAAACCTTATCAAAATTTTTTTAGCAAAGGAACAGTGCATATAGTAGCAAATAGATAAGATATATAGCCGCAATTAAAGATGAGTTAAGGGCATATTAAGGGCATTATTCTCCCAGTTCGTAATATAAAGGTTTCATTCAATAAAATTACGATTCCCAAATATAAGATATAATTTTAACTTTCTTTCTGAATATGTAAAAATGATTCAAATGAAATAGGTATCACGATTTCAAGTTCATTCGAAACTTGGATATATTGGAATATATCCAAAGCATAAAGAAATATTGTTTCAAAATATTTCCTCGCGTTTTAGGTATCTAAGCAGACTGGCTCATCATATGCATCTACAGTCGAGGAGCTGAGCCTCACTAATGGAATCGCTCAAACCTTATCAAAATTTTATTAGCAAATGGATAGCATTCAACAGATGGAATTTATGACTACCGCTGCTGTTCAAATAATCCAAACTTCATCCTCCCCGTATATTTCTGGAATTTCAAAGAGCCTGTCAAAGCAATGAAGACGTACATCAAAATGCAATATTGCATTTTATGTCATCTGTAAAATTTGATTCCGGTTGAAAGTATTTTTATGGAGCAGTAAAATCTTTTGAAATGCGGGATAAAGCCTTTGATCCCTCAGATGCATTGACGATAAAGCCAGCGTCTTCGGGGCAATTTTATATGATATAAATGTTAACCTATACGAGACTAAAATTTTCCGATGAAATTCTGTTTTTCGTGTTTCATAGTTTGAGTTATGAGTATTATTTATAATGATTTGATGATATTTATTGTGACAATTCAGCTGTCGTCTTATTTTATCTAAGATATAATCTTCTGTGAACAAGTCATCTTCTCCAGAAGTAAACGAGTAACTACGAATCAAACCCTTAACTGGTTTCCCGTACGCCGTACGTGCATTAAAATACCGCAATTTTAAACTCAAAAACAAAAACATAATCATTCACAGGCATTATAATTCGATACAAAAATTATGTAAAATACCTAAACATTTCAAATTTCCTTTAAGTTTTCAAGTGAATTAAAATGTCAACGCATTACCGAAATAGAAGATTTCATCTAATTAATTAGTTGAGAAAATTGGAATCAAGATCATAAAAATAAAGCGCCAAAACAAAATCGAATAAAACCCAAAGCAAACAAGTAATCCATTCTAGTCCATTTCTTCAAGGGCTAAGAACACTATTCGAAATGGTTTCAAAATTATAATACGGAAATTTTTCTGTAAGAACCTAGCATTACGCCAAACATAGAGCCTTTTACGCCCTTATTTGAAAGAACATACCGGTTAAGTAGTTAATGGCTGCTATTTTTCTAATGTATATTCTACGTTTGTAGCGGTTACAATTCACTGCCTTCTCCTTTTTATGGTAGGTGGCGCTACTAAAGCCATCCGGGTTTTTCCCATGATGCATCTCTCTCTTTCTTCTGCTGTGTACTTGTGTTGTGTTGGTGTTCTCTGTCTTGCACCTTTTAATGTACTGTGTCGTGAAATTTAGCCATCTAATGAAAATGGTTTCTGAAATTGAATTAATTCTTCAACAGCGGCTTTCCACATAAACATGAGTCTGGTCCCTCTACATGTTTTATTTTTTCATATATAGTAATAATAACGCCCAGGCAATTTAAACCTAAAATGACAATGACAATTAAAAACCTAAAATGAATAATGTTTCATTATTCGAGTAAACCAATCCATAAAACCAAAGCCTAGAGAATAAAGGCCTATTTGCTTGTAACGTAGAATAATCTCAGTTAAAAGAAGCCTAACACTTCACTCCATTAAAAGAATCAGGAGGTTGGAATGGCGAAGAATTGAGTTCAAAGTCATGATCTCTTTTTTAAGTTCCAATTCTACTCATGATTTCGCAGATGCAGGTTTCTTGCACATTAAATCTCACAGTGTTACATAAAGCATTAAACATATAATGTGTGTATGATGCAACAGTTCTGAAAGTGTAAAGCGTACCAGATTATGCTCTAGACATGTAACCATAGTTCAAAATTCCTGTCTGAACTTTCAAAATGAGCCACTAACGCAATAATTAAAAAAATCGCCAATTTTAATTTCAACAAGAGATGCTCCAGATAATTTCTCCGAGATTGAATCGAGGAAAATAAACTTAAAATCCAATTATTAATTGCTTTTTAAGTAGACAAGGAAAGTCGCAAGAGAAAGCAAAATACATAATTTTAATTTTGCGCAAAATATATGTCATAGTTTTGCTAATCTTGGCTTTAAAGACCAAGCAGATATATCGAATTCGTATTGATCACTTTTTTAACAGAAAGTAAGCTATAAAGTGCCATCCATCAAAAGCTAATAAACATTATTTATGGATAAACAAACATACTAATGCATCATATTTTCATCTAATTGTAAGTAACATCGAAAGGGGTAAACATCATCCGGCAGAACCTTAGAAACTTGAAAATCTTAATTTCGCAGAAAAATATAGAATAAAAATACAGAACAATATTTTTGTACAAAATTAATCATAAAAACATATACGATAGTTTTACGCACCGAGCCTGTAAAGAGTTAGCCATGAATACCGAATTCGCTCTGATTAAGGCAAACTTTTGGTTCGTATCTATAAGTTGGAACACGCACGATTTCGTCGCCAATATGGTAATCAATACAATCAAGTTCAGCTCACATTAACAAACATCTTCCTTTGGCGATTTGGCGCTGTTTTAAGTAAAATGTGTTCCGCCTTATAGATTTTAACCAAACTTTTTAAAGAGAAAATAAAATAAGAAACTCTATACCAGCCACCAAAGGCTAATAAACAGGATTAATGGAGCACGGTTTTAATGCACTATGTTTTCATTCAATTCAAAGCAGGCATAAAAAGGAGTAAACGTTATCGACAGAATTTTCATAATTTAATTAATAATTTTACTCAAAATCGGGCGGAAATATATAAAATAATGTTTCACAAAATTTGACGCAAAAATATAAGTCCTATAGTTTTACGTCATGGTCTATTTGCTTTAGCAATAAAAATCGAATTCGTTCTGACCAGAATAAACATTCGTACATAGAAAGTAAGCTGTGAAACACTACGCTAGTCATCAAAGGTTAATAAACATAACTAATGCAGCAATATACTAATGCACCACTGTTGAATCTAATTCAAACATAAAAAGGAGTAAACAACATGAAACTGAACTTTCACAATTTGAGTAATAACACTCTTTGCAATAATTTGGCACAAAAATATATTTCATAGTGTAAAGTAACGAGCCTGTAAAAGCTAGACATGAATACCGAATTCGTTCTAATCAAAAGTGCTCTTTTACAGAAAAAATAACATACGAAATACTATGCCAACCATCATAGGCTAGCAAACATCTCTGATGGATCAAGATACTAATGCGCCATGTTTCCCTCGGATTCAAATTAGACATTAGAAGGAAAAAACATCGTAGAAAGAACTCTCACAATTAGAAGAATAATAGTTTTTGTTAAAAAAATGAGGAATTCAAATATAATAATTTTGTACAAAATCGGGTTATAAAATCATATGCTGTAGTTTTATGTACCGAACCTGTAAGCATTAGCCGTGAATATCGAATTCGATCTGATCGAAATCACCGTTTTCATAAGAGCAAATAAGCTATGAAGCTCTATGCCAGCCATTAAAGGTAGCAAACATGACTAATGGATCAAGATACTGATGCACCATGTTTCCCTCGGATTCAAATTAGACATCAGAAGGAAAAAACATCGTAGACATAACTAACATAATTTGAAGAATAAAAGTTTTTGTAAAAAAAAATTAGGGACACAAATATAACAATTGTGTACAAAACCAGGCATAAAACCATATGCTGTAGTTTTACGTACCGGACCTGCAAGCATTAGCCGTGAATATCGATTTCGATCAGATCGAAATCACCGTTTTTATAAGAGCAAATAAGCTATGAAACTCTATGCCAGCCATCAAAGGTTAGCAAACATCACTAATGGATCAACATACTAATGCGCCATGTTTCCCTCGGATTCAAATTAGACATCAGAAGGAAAAAACATCGTTGACAGAACTAACATAATTTGAAGAATAAAAGTTTTTGTTAAAAAAAATGAGGAACACAAATATAATAATAGTGTTCCTAATTTTATTTTCCAAAACAAGGCATAAAGCCATATGCTGTAGTTTTACGTACCGGACCTGTAAGCATTAGCCGTGATCGAAATCACAGTTTTTATAAGAGCAAATAAGCTATGAAGCTCTATGCCAGCCATCAAAGGTTAGCAAACAACACTAATGGATCAAGATACTAATGCGCCATGTTTTCATCTGATTCAAAGCAGACATCAAAAGGAGTAAACATCATCGAACAGAAGTTTCAAAACTCGCGTTGTTGACTAATCTCTTTCAAAAATTCCGAAGGGACAAATACTCTGCATCAAGGCATTTGCGCCAATTTTATGGAACACTGTCACTCCTTGTTGAACTCGAAACAAAATTGCTTTCAGGTAAATTCGAACCATTTTCAGAAGTTCCCAAACTAATGACGCTTTGCTAATTCTTTCGGAAGTTAGTTTTCTAAAGCTTGAATGTAGCGTGACAATGTTAAGGGCTGATATGCCTGAAAGATGAAAATGGCTACAACTCGTTCTATTAGTTATCGAATGGAAACACATTTGAATGGCTGATGTTGTTGAGTTTAGGATGGCAAATAGTTCGGGACTTGACGATTTTTGATAAATGATTTCTGAAGTAATTGCTCATCAGAGTCTATTGAGGCGTACCAGTTCTGGAAATTGCTTTCTCGTGTCCTTTACTGATAGTGTTTGTGGTTCCATTTTCCTCTTTTAACCATCTCAATGGAAGTGCTCGTCATTTCATTCTGGATAATTTGCATTTCGTAGTTGAAGAATGAACTAGCTTTCAGAAATTCCGTGTTTTACTTGATCATGCAGTGAAGATTCTTTAATTTAAACATGTCGAAGAGAGAAAAAGAATAAGAATTAAAAGAAAAAAAATGAAAATCAAGCATTTTACCAGTATTTTATTTTTATTTAGAGATGAAATAATTTTTCTGAATATTTTTTAAAAATACAAGAAGACATATAATAAAAAAAGGAAAAATGCCCTAAAATGGGGCGTTAATATAAATAAGCTAAAAAAATATATAAATTCATGTTTCATTTATAAGTGCGTATTTATAAATTTTTGTATATTTCCAGCTAACCCTCTGAATACTAAGATCGATGGATCTTAGGGACTTCAGAATACAGGCACGTCCGAGCTCTTCTTTCATAAAGAAATGAACTACTATACCCCTCAAAACCCGCAACGCATATATATATATATATATATATATATACACAAGTAACAACCAAATCAGTAGTAAAAACTACATGAAAACAAAAAACAATTACAAACAACAAAACGTAAAAAAACAAATGTAATAAACTGATCGAAATAAACTACCTAGTTTGAATAGGGATAAAAATTATATAAGAATAAACAAAAGGGGAAAATAATAAAACTAATATAAAACACAAACGCAACAAATGCGTAATAAATGCTGCAATTTTAGGAGTGTTGTGGAATTTCTTCATTGAATTTTGATATATA
>BGPR01001153.1:105021-119842 GCA_013235015.1 Araneus ventricosus | reverse complement strand
AAATAGCATGCCTCGCGATATTGTCCGGTATTCTGAACGCCGTACAATATCATGAAGATATCGTAATAATATTAGACAGCGTCTTTGTGCTGTAGGACTAAATAGCATGCTCTCGCGATATTGTCCGGTATTCACGAACGCCGTATCGTGAAGATATCGTAACAATATTGACAGCGTCTTGTGCAATGGGACTAAAATAGCATGACTCGTGAAGATATCATAACAATATTATACAGCGTCTTGTGCTATTAGGGCTAAAATAGCATGCATCGCGAAATTGTCCGGTGTTATGAATGCTGTACAATATCGTGAAGATATCGTAACAATATTATACAGCGTCTTGTGCTATTAGGGCTAAAATAGCATGCATCGTGATTGAACTTTATAGGTGAAATTAGGTGTATATATAATTAAATATAGCGTCTTTGTCCTTTTTTTATTTCCAAAGAAAAAAATATAAATAATCTCTCGATAGATACTTAGAAAATGTGATTATTATATTAAGATGAAGCAAAATAAATTCCGAAGCGTATAATAAAAATTGAAAATATCCTTTTTAATTATTCGCAATTAAGTGTCAAATATTAAATATTCAATTTTGAATGATTTATATTAAAATTAAATTGAACTGCATGTTTTACATAAAATTAAATATATTTTCACTATTTTCGCTGCAAATTAATTTCATTATGTTTGCAAGATCAACAAAAAGCGTAATTTTGCATTCAAGCAAAAAATAAATTAACGAAAGTATTAAATTTTATATAGGTTTTCATTAGCCGAAAGCTCCTATACATTCAATCATGTATAAACAATTTAAGAGGCAGTGCTGTAAAACTATCTTCAATACATGAAAAAAATCGATATTTTTAATTAAATATTACCTGTATTATATTTTAAAATTCATCCGAAAATAAATTTAATTTTCATTTTCTTAGTGGAGCTTCGAATATTTGAAGCTCTTATTTCATCATGTTTGTAATGTTATTAAAAGCTGATAACGAAAAAACAAAGTTTTGCGTAAGGACGGTAATAATGCAATTTATAACATTTTCTTAATTTAAAATATTTTGAAATGAGAAATTTTAATTTATGCTTCCTACAAATATATTTTCCTCTCGAATTTACCCTTAAAACCAATTTTTTTCTTTAAAAAATTAATGAATTTCGTGTTCTTGAGAAAAGTTAGCACGTGTAAGTTTTGAAATATATTTGATTAAAATTTTATTCTTTTTTTATTTCAAATAAAATAGCTGTTATGGCAAATAAATATATATTTAAAATCTCCAGTGTAGATTGTGAAAAGCGCATCCGTAACTACGCTGGAGTTATTTGAAGAAATAAAAATATTTGAAAATACTTCATTTTAGAATGCATCATAAAGAATGGTCTTTTAATTGAAAATAATATGTTTATTATTAAGATTATTATTTCATTTTTTTCTGTTTATATGTATACAGGATGTCCATTCTGATCATGGTCCAACAGTTTATTTCTAAACAGTTAGAGATAGGCATAAATACACCCAATTGGAAAAATACTTTAAACGACATAAAAAATTATATTTTATATTGTTTGAGTCACTAATTGTACTGCTGAAAATGCTACGAAGTCTAAACTTTCATACAGTCCATTCTTGATACACAAATATTTTAAACAAAAAAGTCACTCTTCGATTAAAACTGACTGACCGAGTTATGAAGCTTTGAACTTCATTATTATTTCCAATAAACAGGAGACCTTGAAGAAGCGCCATCTGGCGATTAGCGGATCTTCCTCTGAAAAGTCATTGCAGCTGTCTATCGTATAAAATAAGTCGTATAAAATAAAGATATTCAACGTTTTAAAACTCGGTGAGTTTTAGCCGCAAAAGAACGGAATTTTTTTGTTTAAAATGTAACTGTGTCGTAAATATTTACTAAATAGGACTAACAAGGCCGAGGGACTATATAGAAATTTAGAGTTAGAATTTTTTCAGTAGCCTATTAACAGCATAGAATATATTTCTTGTTATTTAAACTATTTTTCCAATTGAAAGTAAATGTTGTAGTTCCAATTGAAAATAAAATTTTAGAAATTAGCTATCGGACCACTATTATATTAGGAAATTTCAATGATAAGCCGATAGAATTCTCCGCTGGTACGGAATTATATCACAATCGTATCACTAACTGAATAGAGTTTCTCTGTCCTCTCGGGCCTAATCTGTGGTTTCTGAAATCACACTGCAGATCTTTTTATTCTCCTGCTCCATTTCAGCATCACAGATGATGTAGGATTTTTAGCTTAATTACTTATATCCACGGAGTATATTGGTATATGAAAAAGGTAAATACAGTAGAGTCTCCCTACAACCAAGTCTCCCTACAGCGATAACATTCAAAATATTCTCCATATAACGAAGTGGTTGTCTCCCAATAACGAATTTTTTCAGACCTTTATCTTTCCGATTTTTGTCATTTTTGAAGAAAGTTGCTAATTTCTGTGCAAACAAATCGCTCACAAGTGCCTGTTTCTGGAACCACTTATTCCAGCGATAACACATAACAATAGAATGCTATGTGAAGGGTAATGCAGTTGTGGGGACATAGGTTTCTACAGAGGGAGCAACATTTCTATATGTCCAGATTTCAAGAATCGGGGTGGAGTGGGGGTGGAAACAGCAAATGGATGTGACAATACGCATTTTATGTTTATAGGTACTAGTACATATTATTCTCTAAATTGGTGAATTGCCTTCACTTTTGAGCATTTTATTTATACAATAAAAATTAGTATAATTTTAACAAATTTATAATAAATATTACTTCATTTTTAATTGAAAGTCATAGTTAAATATTTTTGAACTTATCGCACATACTAAAAGGTTTGTAACATTTACTTAAATAACTGCAAAAATCTGTAATCTCCGTATAACGAAATTTTCTCTATAGCGAATTTTTCATCTGGAACCAAGCGATTTCGTTATAGGGAGATTCCACTGTATGTTAAATTGACCCAAAATGGGGAAATGCACTTTCCACTTTTGTGTCAAAATCCCCTTATTAGGAGATTGAGTTTACCGTTTAATCTACAATCGAAAGGAAAGCTTAGAGATTCAAATAAGCTTGAAGCTTGTGAAAGAAGAATTACGTAAAAATGTCTTATTTAAACAAATAATCTACAGAAAATGGTTATTTAAATCGAAAGCCTTCAAATACTTTTCGAACTTCTATATATGAGGGATTGCAGACATTCAAAGATATCTATTAAATCATAGAATCTATTAGCTATCAAGAAACAATTTTTCTCGAATTTTGAGGAATTTAATGCATATGACTTAAACAATTGTTCTTAACCTACTTATGCTGAATGTCTTTAATTTGTGTTTATTCAGAAACGCTAATTCAACACTAAAGATTCAATCATTAATATGTGTCCATAGAATAAACTGTGAGATGCATATTTTTTTCCAAATTTTTTTCGAGAACCTTCGTTCATTTGTAACTAGCGGTTCGCGCACGGCGTTGCCCTAGAAATCAGAACTTCAACAAATGAAAAAATTTTTTAAGAAAACGCCCACAATGACATGAGAAAGGTTTCAAAACAAAATCAAAACAAAAGATACACATTATTGATTTTCCCGCTTATTTCTTTTTCGCGGTAATGACATTTTATCTGTAGAAAAACAGTACAGAGTACGTTAATCCAAAACAATATTAAAAAATTGCAACGTGAAAATCATTATTATACTACAAGCAAAGTATGCGAGACGAATAAATACCTTAAGATACTGCCGAAAATAAGAATCGAAGTAATTTAATTTAAGGTAATGACGTCACCTGCGCTCTGCACCGTTAGCCACTGAAATTGCCAGCAACGTTCCGAAAAAGTGTCGCAGGAGGAAGCTCGCTTGAGAAAAATAACTTTCAACTGACCAGGAAAAAATTAATTTGAAAGAAACGGGAAAAGATTTTTAACCGTTCTTGTTTTAAATCCGACAGAACCGTTCTAGTTATAAGCTGAAAAAAATTTAAAATAATAGTGTTATTAGAACGTCGGATGCAGCAAATTTAAAAACAAAAATAAAATTTTGATGGCAAAACAGACTATTATTTAAAAATTTCTCAAAATTCAGTAATTACGTTAGAAATTCAAAGCTAACTTTATTAGAATGGAAATCTTTTGCTCTTTCCGATGGTGTAATCTATTTTTTTCGTACATTTATCTGAAGCCAGGCTATTGAGAAATGAGTGCTAAAAATCACCCAAAACAACACAAAATATTAAATAATGAATTTTCTAGATAAAATTTTAAAATCCCGGCTTCGAGATGCATCGAGTCACCATTAAGACTACCCGTGTGCCAAATTTCAAGGCTGTAAGTGGGTAGATTCGTCTGGACATTGTACGCACACAAACATTGCCTTTTATAAGTATAGATATTAGAATATCATAGGAACAAAATATATTTCAATGTTTTCTTTACGCAAAAGTGCAATTATTTTTTAGATAAGTTTAAATTAGTTTAGTTATATTATCGTCCCATTTTAAGGCAATACGAGGGCAATTTTTTGGGACGGATCTATTAATTTTGAACCGCGGTCAGATGACGAGGGCGACACCTGAATTTATGTTTTAGAACTTCGTTTAGTGAGAGTATTTATATCAGAATACAGAGGAAATATTTTCCGAATTGCCATGGTATATTTTGTTTTTCTAATTGTATTTTTTTTAACACCGGATAAAAGTAAAAATTATTTTCTTCAGAAATTATTATATTTTGAAAGACTTTTAAAGAACTTTAAACTCATATGGCCGTATGTGAATTACAGTTTCCCTCTTCCGAATATTTCAAATCTTGAAAAGTATTTGCATTTTTTTATTCTGAATAAACTTTGGATTATTCATAACTAATGATTTAATATCTAATTTTAAGTAAGACCATATTTTTAAACAAATGCTAGTAGTCTTCAAACATTGTTATTGGGTATTTTCATGATATCATATTTTTTTCAATAAAACTTTTTAAAGAAGCGATGATTCCTCCATTTTAATTTCTTTTTTATTTCTTCTATAAATATTGGAATTTCTCGTAAAAATAACAACGAATTTGTACACATGGCTTTATTTAACGCTTCAGAAAATACTTAAAATATAAAATATTTTCCAACTTTATCGTATAATTCAGTTCAAATTTAAATATTTCAATTCGTAGTAAAGTATAACTGGTTAGAAGTAAACGGTTTATTACCTTTCGAAAAATGTAACACACCACAGGAATATAACATCGATTCTCTCATTCTAAAGCAAATTTTTATTTGTTTTTGGCAATCTCCCATGGCCTTAGGTTATTAATTTTATGAAATCCGAGAGTATTTCAAACAAATTCTCATCTGAAAGAACAGAAGATGCCCCGAAACTTAATATTTTATGTATAACTTACATAACATTGTTATGAGGTTCCTCAAACAAACAAAAATAACCTTAGAAAACCCAATTTCTAGAACATCGCCAAGAAAGGCGGAATTTAGAATTTTCTTCGTATTATGCAAATCCTGGAAGAAAACTCGGAAGAAATCACATTGGGTTAGAAGAAAAACCTAGAAATCTTCGGAAAGCGGGTTTTCTGAGAAAAATCTTCCTGTTATTATGGAAACAGAACCACATAAATAAACATCAATTGGATCCCAAACGATTTTTACAAACGAACCGCAGTAGTTTTAAATCGGCCATTTCTGGCGTTTCCGGCATCCATTTTGAATTTAAATAAAGGCTGCGATCCACCGTTCATCGCTTTAAACTCGATTGCTAGACATTCTCTCTTTATACCTTGCGCCATTTTATTTTTTATTTGTGTTGAGGATGCTTTCATGTATTACTTTTTTATGTGATAGTATTCATCGCATTTCACGCACACGTGGCTAAAGGAAATGGAACAAATTTCTTCTTCTTTTTTTCATTTCTCGGTTCGTGTTTAGATGTGATAAAATGGAATAAAATTCTGCAGAAGCGTCGAAGATTATTCGGATTCTTCTCAGATTCACAAAAGATTCTTTTTCTATTCGTCGAAAAGCTTTTTCAATCAATACTTTTTCATCCTTTCTCTGAGTTTCACTTTATTTGTGATGATATATCTCTTTCGATACAGGGCATTTGCAATTAGTTTTAAAACTTTTTAGTGTTAAAACGCTAATAAATGAAGTATACGGAAATTCCTACTAACCCATTTAAAGTATGTTTTATTTTCTAGTTCCATTGGCAAACACAAAAGAAATGATGCCTAGAAATGTGATGGTACAGTAATAGATATCTGTAAAAGTTTGCGACGACAATGATAGATGGTCATGGCACTTTCGAATATGATAAAGCAGCAATAATTGTAATCTAAATCGACATATCTCGCTTCAGAATTTCCAACCACTCTAACTTGAGAACGTTTCCACAAATAGTATCTTTAGTAATGATAAGATGACCAACTTTTAACCTCCAACAGAAGGAGAACGCAAATAAATTGAAGCTAAAAATATAAATAAAAGAAACAATTAATTCATTGCAACAATAACACAGAGTACACAATAATATGATAAATTCATAATAAAAACATTTGTAATATAATTTATTGTACACTTTTTGAGGAAGGACAGAACTTTAAAAAGAAGGACGGTTTGTCACCTTAGTATTGATCAAAACTATATGATCTTCTAATTATAGCTGAAATGGAATTCTTAATCTTTTCAATTCTCTGATGGCACGATTACACATCTTTGGAACGAACAGAAACAAATAATTAAAACTTCTTATAATCAAATGAGGCCTATAGCGATGTAGTTAAAACATGTTTGTGTTAAGTTATCAAGAAATCGTTGTGAAATTGTATTTCGATGGTAGCATATAAAACAGCTAAATATTCAATAATCCATTCTATTTAATTTATATTCGCATCAGCATTATCATTCTCTTAATTATATAAAATACGAACAAATTATATCTTCAAACTCACTATTTTACCCATAATTAGAGTATAATTTTCATGAGGTTTCGTAAACAGAAAGAAACTTATAAAACACAATTTCTAGAATATTACCAAAAATTGTGGAATTTAGAATTCCGACGTATTATAAAAAGGGAATAGGAGGAAATTACACTTGGATGGAACAAAACTCTGAGAACTCTTTGGAACCGGGTCTCTAGAGAAAATTCTTGCTGTTATTTTGGAGACAGAACCACATAAATAAGCATCAATGGGATACCAAACTATTTTCACAAACGAAGCAAGTAGTTTGAAATCGGCCATTTCTAACGTTTGCGGCATCCATTTTGAATTCAAATAAAGGCGCAATCCAGTGTTCATCGCTTTGAGCTCAATTGCTAGATATTCCCTCTCTGTTCCTTGCGTTGTTTTATTTTTTTAGTTTTGAGAATGCTTTTGGCATTACTTTATATGTGACTGTATTCATCGCATTTCACACTCATGTGGCAAAGGAAATGAATTGCATTTTTTTTTCTCTCCCTGGTTTCGTGTTTAGATGTGATAAAATGGAATAAAATTCTACATAAGCTTCAAAGATTATTCGTGTATTTCTCAGATTTAAAGAATATTCTATTTCTTTTAGTGACAGATTATTTTCTGTTTCCCTTTTGATTTTCTTCTCATGAATTTTAGTTTATAGTTCTTCACTAAGAATCTATGTCTATATGTGATGTTTAAACACGTTTAAAATGTCCAATCTTATGGAAATGGTCGAATAAAGTTCTTAAAAAACATATTTTAAAAATTATGTTCCGTATTTTATATTTTTCAGGCCAAAATAAAAACACAAAGAGGCTTAACATTAACTGTGCGTTAAAATCCTTCGTTTTTGTTAGATACAAAAACTATAGATGAGCTTTGAAATTTTAAATTATGATCATCTTTTTTCATCTTTTTATTTGATAATATAAAATAAAATTCTACATAAGCGTCGAAAAATATTATTAAAATTGTGATATTCTCAAAAGATTAGAAGAATCTTTTCTCGACAAATTATTTTCTTTTTCTTTTCCTTTTGATAGTTTTCTCTGAAAATTTAGTCTAGTATTCTTTACTAAGCATATATGTTTATAAGTGGTATAAACACGTTCAAAAATTTTTTGGTCTTAAGAAAAATAGCGTAACCCTTAACCCTGCAACCGTTTTGTCCGAGCTCTAGTCCTCGATCAAATTATGTCATTTTAAAATTTATAAACAAAAATTAAATAATTCATAGACATTATTATTGGATACAAAAATGACCAGTAATCCATTAACATTTCAAGGGCTCTACGGACATGTAGTTGAAACAGTGCGTTAACGCATCCCCAAAACAGAGTGAAGTCACCTAATTAGATAAAACAAAACACTATATACTGTAAAGTCGACGCTCGATATAACGACCCTCTGCGTCCTACAGCAAAAGGTCTTTAAAACGAGCGGTCGCTACAGTGGATATAATTAAAAAATATACATGCGCAGCTCAGCAGTTACGTAAAAATAGACGATTTTTAAAGAGATTCCCACTAAATACTCAACTTATATTTTTTATCGTTGGTATTAAAAATAAAATTTTATCAATTAAAAATATATTTCTAAAACAGATTTTAAAGTAGAAAATAAAGGGTGGACTTACAAAACATTTATTTTCTGAAGAAAAAAATTAGAGATGGTTGCTTTTATTTTCTACATATGTGTTTTTGCAAAACATAATTTTCCATTTCAGTTAAAGATGATAAATAATGTTCTGTATTTTCTTGCCTTGCAAAAAAAGACATTTTAAAGTCTCAATAGCAGCTGAAACATTTTTTATTCTAGACTATTCTAATTTCCGCGCTGTGGTGAGTGGTAATTTTTCCCCCTGTCAAAGTTGAACTGCAACACTGAAGACATTACATCTACGAAGCTTGGCAATACAATAATCAATGTCATTTCAAGTTACAAGTTTAGAAACAAGTTCTTTTTGGGAAAATACCGGGAAGAGCGTCCGTTAAATTCTGACGTTTTATTGGGATTAGACGACATTGGACGGTCGTTATACCGGAAGTAAAATAACATAGAGTGCATAGGGAAACACAGTTGGGGATTTTATCACTGGTCGTTATAACGGAACGGTCTTTATAATGTGTGGTCGTTATAACGAGCGTTGACTGTATTATTATTCTCTAATGAAAAAAATGCTACTGGGCCTTGTTTATTCTCAAACAGACTCCATAAATGATTCTACGCACATTTTTTTCTAGTTTTTAAAATTTGGTTTCAAAAATGACAAATAATGCAGCTGGATATGCTATACATTCTTCCCTTCTAAATTCGTATTTGCATCAATAAATCTCTCCATGAGAAAATACTGCCCTTAAGTTATCAATAATAAGCGATGTGAAAGCATTTCCAACGAATTCCTTTCTGGCAAAGCAAACCATATCTCCAAACCTAATAGTTTATGTATAACTTACGCCTTATTGTGAGGATAATCTACAAAAATACACAAATACATAAAATAGAAAACTTAAAAACCTAATTTCTAGAACATTGCCAAGAAAAACGGAATCTCGAATTTTCTCGTATTATGCAAATCTTGGTAGAAACCTTCTCAGAAATCACATTTGGTTAGACGAAAAAAACCTAGAAATCTCCCTAAAGCGGGATTCCAGAGAAAGATCATCCTGTTATTATGGAGACAGAGCCACATAAATAAACATCAATAGATTCGATTTTTTCAAACAAATCGCAGTATTTTTAAATCGCCCATTTTTGTTTCACCATTTCTAGCAATCGCGGCAGCCATTTTGAATTTAAATCAAGGCCATGATCCAGCGTTCATCGCTTTAAATTCGATTGCTATACCTTCCGTTATTTAACCTTTTTTATTTGTGTTGAGGAAGTTTTCATGTATTACTTTTTTATGTGATTTCATTCATCGTATTTACGCTCACGTTTTTCACTCTTTGGTTCGTGCTTAGATGTGATAAAGTAGAATAAAATTCTGTAGAAGCATCAAAGATTATTTGGATATTTCTTTGATTCACAAAAGATTCTATTTCTTTTCGTGTAAAGATATTTCATTTTTATTCAGTTGGATATTTTCTGTGTTCGTTATTTTGATTACAGCTTGCGATTGTTATATATATATAACAATCGCATAATATATATAATATTATAATATATATTGTATAAGCAAGCATATAGAAATGAAGTAGGCAATAGTTCATCCAATAAATACTTTATTCCAATTTCTATTTGTCCATTTGACTTAAAGACGGCGATGCAATTGATATCCACTAGTTATCTTAATCACAATTTAATTAGTATCCATGACCAGGATTGAAGAGTTAAAGCACAAAAGCGGCGCGTCTTACTAAGTGAGTTATATGGTTACAAAGGCAGCAAGCTTAAATAGTTGCAAAAAGGGGAGTCCCCAAGAATCTCGTGAATCTAGAAGTTAAAGTAGAAATGCGGTTCTCTAAAATTGAAGTAGAAGTAATTATGTGGCGTTTAAAATATTTAATTTAAAGAAAATTAAGAAGCAAAATCATTACATATATTTATCTCACTATGCAAGTTTTATGAGTGTGTTCTAATATTTTTAGTGTTAAATCTTGATGAGTTGATATTATATAACTAGGATATAATTACAATCTTTTTAAAAAATTGGCCCATAATAATGTTTTTGAAAACCGAATGGCCTATACAAAGAAAATTGTACATAATTGTTAATATGACTCATTAAATTTCTCTTTGAAGATATGCAATGACTATATAGGCGACAGTTGAGAATTTGCAAAAAAGCTGGAAAGTATTAAAGTAGGTATAGAGGTGGTATCTAATGCATAATTTTCTTCTACAATCTGCAACATAGTAACAACTGATTGATATTTCAACCGAGAGCTTATTTAGCTTGCATGAAGCTCATATGCACAATTTTGGGGTATATTTTTCAATCTATGTGTTATGTGATGTAGTAAACAAGACAGGCACTCTTCTGATGAAATCAAATGTTTGTTGATAAAAAATATCGTTGTTTTGAAGTATGAGACTGGATTTAGTGGAATATTTTTCTCGACAAATTTTAGAAAAGTGCACTCAAAAAATATTCGCAATCTTTCAAAACATTCTTCGTATATATACTAATATGACAAACCGAAATCAAGTCAGCAAAGTAACTACTTTATACGAATGGAAATCAATATCAAACAACGAAAGCCAAAAAACAAAGATAAACTCAAAGGTAATCGAAAAATAAACAAGGAATCCATTCTAGTCCATTTTCTCAAGGGCTAAGGACTTTATTAGAAATGGATTCAAGATAATAATTGGGAAATTTTTCTGAAAAATTTCGCAATTTTCCTTAAAAATGTCCCAATTATTATCTTGAATCCATTTCTAATAAAGTCCTTAGTCCTTGAAAAAATGGACCAGAATGGACTCATTGTTTATTTTTCGATTACCTCTGAGTTTATCTTTGTTTTTTTTTTTTTTGGCTTTCTTTGTTTGATATTGATTTCCATTGTTCTTTGTTTTTTGTTTGCAGCTGCAATTGCGTGCTACTTAACATTGTTTAAATTTTATTTTCTAAATTTTATTATCTAATTTTACTGTTTTTAAATTAAAAAATTGCTGTTTTTGTTTAAAGTTTAAGTTAATCTTTTTATTTTTAAATTTATTCTAATTTTTCTAGTTGATTCTTTTTAAGCTCTACTTTATACGAATATAATTTATCCCATATTACACAATTCGTCAATATAAAATCATAAATCGAATATATAATAGTTTAATTTAAAATTCTACATGAATAATATAGACGCTATTTCGTTTTAAGGTTTTAGCTCCTCGTATTATTCTTATTGTATCTATTGCATTTTGAACTGCCCTTAAATAATGTTCTGAATTACTCCAAAACTTTATGTAATGCTATTAATATGACGAATTTCCAGTTTTTTTTTCTTTCTTATTACTGTAGAACCTCGAGAATCCGAACTGGTTGGGGCTGACCTCTGTTCGGATTTCGGGAGATTCTGTAAAATACTTTTGATATACTAAAGGCAGTAGAGTATTGACTATTGGTATTCTGCGGAAAGAGTACGGAAAGATTGCGATTCGTATCGTCAAGCAAGTTTAGATTCGTACGTCAAAAGAAGATATCCGATTTTATTTCTACTAATTAAGGTGGTGTTATCATTCTTAAACACCAATTGAAATGTTTCTTTTAACTTAGAAATAAATATCAGTTTTGCTTCTGATTCCTAATTGTTATTTCCCTTCATTTTTTCAAAGAAACATTTTTTCAAGAAATTAAAAACAGACGATCAGATTATATGAAATTTCGGATTTTCGAGAGTCTACTGCATTAATTTCTCGTTTATAATCCATATAATCTGTAATAGAATCGGTAAATCAATCTTAAGAATAGGAAGTAAAGAGTTCAATTAATAGCAATTGTTAATTGTTGCTCTAATTAACAAATTACAAATGAGGAAATAACATTTTATTATCTAACTTGATGTTTAGATACAGGATCTAGAAGACTCATGAACACTTCATTATTTTCATCAACTTAACTTCATCTGACTTTATTTCATAAGTCTACGATTTTAAGCGATTCTTTAAGGTTCAGGAAGAATTCCTTTGTACACCAAATAATCAATTCGTTGACATCAAATGACAACTGCGAGGAGATAAATAGAAAACCTATACAGACGAGGGGGGGAAATGCGTTCCCTCTTTTCAGTAACTCTTTCCTAAGAACATTTATAATGACAAAACAGAACATTTCAGCACTTGGTAACATTTCCACCTTCAGCAATAGAAAAAAGTAGATAAAAAATACGAGTAAGGAAAAAGAATAGCTCTAAAGGACAAATTCCAGCAAATCTTTGAAAGGTAAAAAGAAAAATACAAACTGCTCCTACAGGAATAGTTGCTACATTTCTCGAAGCAGCTGCTGTGACCGTAAATTTTCCATTCCCTGTTTTTTCAAACCCTCCCCCTTCCTTCCCACAATGCTGCGTGGACAGTTTGTGACGTCACCGGCAGATGTTTCCCTCAATGTCAGATGTTAGCATCTCTTTAGGCTTTTATACAACACAATGGCAAAAGTCTTTTTAAACATTTTATTGATTTCTTACCCTTTTGATCCCTCCGTATCCTCCTTTTTTTAATCGCGGATCTTTTTGACTTTATGGTTATCGATATCCTCAGGGTTCAGCTAGCGGAAAAGACGAAATAAAAGTTAAACAGTTTGCAATATTCTAGAGTTATTTTATGGTGCTTTTTAAAGGGCAAATTCTTGATTACCCAATCAACTGGGGCATTCTCTCGTCGTATACTTAATGTACTTTAGTTCTGACGTGCTTTTTTCTTCTTTTTTTAAAGTTCGTTATAAATCGAATTCACGGAATGAAAATGAACTTAAGAATTTAAGCCAGTGATATTTAGCCTTTTTTATTTCATTTTCCTTACTCAAACCATTTTTATTTCATGGACCCTTCTCAAACCATTTTTATTTCATAGACCTTTCTCAAACCATTTTTTATTTCATAGACCTTCCTCAAACCTTTTCCATTTCATAGACCTTTCTCAAACTTTTTTATTTCATAGACCTTTCTGAAACCTTTTTTTTATTTCATACACCTTTTTGAAACCATTTGTATTTCATAGACCTTTTTCAAACATTTTTTTTTATTTCAGACCTTCCTCAAACCTTTTTTTAATTCATAGTCATTTCTTAAACCTTCTTTATTTCACAGACCTTTCTCAAACTTTTTTTTATTTCATAGACCTTCCTCAAACCATTTTTATTTCTTAGACCTTTCTCAAACCTTTTTTATTTCATAGATCTTCCTCAAGCCTTTTTTTATTTCATAGACCTTTCTTAAACCTTTTTTTTTCATAGACCTTTCTCAAACCTTTTTTTATTTCTTAGACCTTTCTCAAATATTTTTTATTTCATAGACCTTCTTCAAACCTTTCCTATCCTCTTCGTGCAGCGTATTCAATTTACTTGCACTTAAGTGCACTGTCTATCTTCTAAAAAGTGGAATGTGAGCTACAATATTAGGAAAAGAGGACTATTAAAATACCTATTTAAATTTTTGATTTAGTTTCAAAATAACTTTGTAATAAATTCAGTTTCACATGAATTTCTGATTACTTCGTAAATTCACGGTGAAGGATTCTTGATACTTCACGATGATGGTAAAGTGTCGAAAAGTCTGAATTTTTTTTACTATTTATTGTCACTCCCCGACGCTCACAATTTTTTTTGCATAAATCTTTAATTAATTCAAAAATTATAATATATTATCTTTATGCTTCAAGAATCTTTTTTGATTCTCGAAATGAAGTTGAAGAAGGAAATCCAAAATAACATTAAACCTGTAATGATACTGTTTTATAATAAAGAATTAAGAAGAAAAGTCTGTCTTAACTGCTTCAGTAATAGATTCAATTCAAACTAGGATATTATTAACCTAGCGTCCCGTTTTGGGGGCTAAAAACACCATAGCGCCTTTAGCTTCTGAAAAAAGGTATCATAGACACAGAGGAATTATTATTTCAGCATATATTTTACAAATATATAATTTTAAGTTTTCGTTTTTCCTATATTCAATCGATGGTTAGAGCATATCAAGTATTCGGTTGATAATATAGACTTTTTATTTGCATGTCCGACTGGAAAGTAGTTTTTTCAATGAAAAGAAAAGGGTAAATTTTATCAATTATTTATCTATTAATTTAGTTGTATTTAAAATATATCAGCCAATACAATTGTAAGAATATGTTTTCTTTTCGAAATTTCACATAATTTTCGATTTTGATAGGGTTTTTCTTT
>BGPR01001153.1:78183-93550 GCA_013235015.1 Araneus ventricosus | reverse complement strand
AATTAATGTTTACTCATTTGTGAAACTCTGTATTTCCCAAGTGAGCGTCTTTCATTTGACATCAATTAATGTTAACTCATTTGGGAAATTCTGTATTTTCCAAATGAGTGTCTTTTATTTGCCATCAATTAATGTTTACTCATTTGGGAAACTCTGTATTTCCCAAATGAGTGTCTTTCATTTGCCATCAATTAATGTTTACTCATTTGTGAAACTCTGTATTTCCCAAATGAGTTTCTTTCATTTGCCACCAATTAATGTTTCCACTTCTTATTGACCGAATAATCAGAGGGTCGCGACGAATTTTGGAAATACTTCAGATGAAGCTGTGGTCGCAAAGCTTTTTTCCCGGCTGAAAAAGAGTTACTATTGAAGAAAGTTTAGAAATCCTTATCGAAACAGGTGACTTGTTTTCTTGCATTAGAAAAAATTTGTACTTATATTCCTTAATTTCCTATTGATGAACTAAAATGCTTAAAATTTATTTTAAGTAATTCAGTGCTTAAAGAAACTACATTTTAGTAGAAACCTAATCTGTTGTATATCTATGTCAACAAAATTCCCAATTCTAGTCGGGAAGAAAACACGTCTCGAGTTCCTTTTCATTTGAAGCAGCCATTGACAAGGACTTCCTGCTAATTTCCTTCCTGTGACTTGTACTTTTGTTACGTGACGAGGGTTTTCATTCTCATTCAGTTTTTGCCCAACAGCTCTCCCCTGTTTTCGTAAGCTAGTTCGGGATTCCCGAATACAAAAGATTTAGAGGGGGAAATAGAGTTTTCTTGGATGAAAGAAGAGAAACTGGGAAAAAGATAAAACGCATTATTGAAAGACGCAATTTCGTTTGTCTTGAATTTATTCATTTTATATCTTCGGCGTTGAGGCAAAAGTCACTAAGTCCAAAACTATAGTTTCGAGATGTTGTCAGTCCAAACTTAACTCAGCTTCCCTAAGGGGACGTGATAACGCTGAATTGAGGGAGGCGAGTATATCGAAAAGAAAATATTATTAAAAAATTAATTAATTTACTCAAAGAAAAGTAAAACAAAATGCATTCTGACATAATAAAAAACCAGTGGGAGTGGCCTCCCCTAAACTTTCTCGTATACTGCTCAAAAATTTGTCATTTCCCCTCCCCTTGCGTGGATAAAAAAAATCGAACCTACTGTAATCCAGAATGCAACGAATATCAGAAGTCTTTTCGTTGCAGATTATAGTGATTGTAAAATATTTAAGTGAAGAATCATATTAAAAGAGATGCCTATGTATTAAAACTTAGCAATAATTTATTTTCCATCACACTCCAGCAAGATCCGCTATTATGCGAGCGAGCGAAAACGAAACAGGAGATAAAACATATCTATCACAAACTCCGTCTCAAGGACAAAGTGACGTAAACCTCCCGCTTGGTACCAGAGATTGCTAAGTACGCATGTGCATGGAGATCATTTTGAAACGAAGGCTTAACAAGTATGCGATTATACAGACCGACAGACAGTCAACCCGTTGACGCATTTGGCCCAAGATTTTATACTGACCTACAGTCATGACGATAAAACTGTGTATCAAATTTTATTCATCTAGCTATTCACGTTTCTGAGTTATAGTGTTTCCATGACTTCGGACATACAGACAGACAGATTTCCCGTTGACGGATTTTGTCCAAAATTTGATAGAAACCTACAAATTATGTGTAAAGACCACATACCAAATTTCATCCCCGTAGCTCTAATAGTTTTCGAGTTATCGTGTTCACAGACAGACACACACACACAGAGATAGACAGACAGACATGATTCCAAAATTCTGCTTTTCGGACTCAGGGAGGTCTAAAACGTGGAGATTTGTCAAAATCTCGAGTTCGAATATTTTGACGATTACAATACTTTCTCTTCGTATACGAGAAAGTGATAAATTACACATTTACTCTGATATAATACACTTATAAATAGGATTTCATCAATGCTGAACATTGTAGTTAATAATTGACATATTAATACTAAATTAAAACCAAGTGTAATAATTATTAGGGACTTTCTTGGGCCTGTCTTGTAGAGAAAAGTTATCAGAAGGAAGGATTAATATTAAAAAGAAATTTGAGATATTTTTCTATATTTAGCTGAGAGTACCAAAAAAATACACCAAAAACACATTTTTATGTGTTTTTCGTCTTTTGTTTTACATTTTTATGCGTCTGACTTGTAGAGAAAAGATATCCGAAGGAAGATTTAATAATTAAAATAGACATTTTGAGATCTTTTTCTATATTTAGCTGAGAGTACAAAAAAACCCATCAAAAACACATTTTTATTGTATGCATTGTTATTGCAGGACAGGGGCCGCGAGGAAAATTATGATTGAGAATTGGGTCAAAAATACTGACGGTTTGAGAAACACCGACTTAATTAATTTTGAGGGATTATTATGAATAGTAAAAATTATTCTACACATTTATAGCTCCAACGGTTGACTTACTGACGATTAGATAACAGGTTTCTATCAAGAAATAATTAACATTACGTTGCCATGTCTTTAAGTCTAAATTATACATCACAGCCTGAAAAAGGAAGTACACAGCAGCCATCATTGAGAAGAACTTCTGGTTTGTGTTTGAGAGAGAGAAAACGATCATCATAATCCATGAAATGGAATAGGTACAGCAGATATATTTCCAAGCATCACTCTCTGAAAAAAGTTCAGTGTTTCGAATGGAAGGACAATGATTACAAACTAATAAGAAAGTCTTTGCTGTACACTCTTAGTTTGTATTATAATCTCTTTTATTAAACATTCCTTAACAGCCTTTTTTCATAAAATAATCTTATTTTACCTCAATACTTTGCTTGGTTTCGGTATAATTTTATATTTGTTAATAATATTAAAATTAATTTTCCTCTTGATGAGAAAATTTGCTTTTCTGACTTGTCTCTTATTACTATTACTAATATAATAGCCCAGATCTGTCTCTCGGTAACATTCTGACGTCATAAACATTAAAAATAGCCCCATAACACTGCGAGACATTAAACAGCATTATTTAATTGTTAGAGAACTTAAATTTCAGTAATTTTATATTTAAAAGAGTAATTGTCGTTCTAATTTCAAATTTAATAGCTCTAAAACAGTGAAATAAAATTTTCTATCGATTGCTATAAAATTTAACTCGCTATGATCAATAGTTCCCGAGAAATTTTAAATTATATGAATCATATAATTCCAATAAATTTCAGCTTTTTAATAGAAAGTAGTAAATTACGTCAGTGGTATATCATGCGCGTGATATAGTTTGAACGTCTCGATGCATCTCATGTTTATTGCAATCGTGGTGATATAATTTGATAATATTTTTTGGCAACGTTTGACAAGCAGAGGAGTGCTTTGTTTTGATTAGAATTTCGAAAAAGAATTCCTTCGAAATTTTAACTTTTGACTTACGTTTGACAAGCTGAGAATTTCAAGGTTATTGAATTATAATAAAATTCTTAAACAACGAAAAATACTTGAAACGGAATGTTGGCTTTTTGAATAAAGAAATATGTAAATAATAAACATATTTCCTGTCATAAAACATATGTTTATTTTATTTGTTTCCAACCAATGTTAAACAATTCTCTCGCATATATATCTATTTAAACAAGTCAAATTTGACAGGAAATCTCTCGAATGAGGAGTCAATTTGCACCCGTCATACATGACTAGTTATGAAATAACTAACAATTGTCATTGTAAAAAGGAAGGCAATTATCGTGCCGTAAAAAGTAAGACACGCGCCAGCTCGTGTAAAAAATTATAGCTCGCCTAATGGAAGGTTAACATAGTTTACTTCAGACGTATATTAAACGAAAGTTCAGGCATAAATAACTAATTAATTATTTTCTGCTTTATTAATTATTCGGATGAGATGGAAATACTCAAAATTCATTTCATTCACTAATAATAACCCTGAAACTCAACACGAAATACAAAATTGAATTTTCACTATTCTCTTTTGGCAATGCTGTCCATCAACTCTTTCCAAAATCGACGTAGAAGTTCTGTACGTCTATGTATTTGGCATTCCAGACAGCTTCTCTGTAATAACTGTCAAGAATTCTTCCAAGATATTTCGGAATAGATGCAATTTTTGACATTAATTTTCCCTAAATGAATATCTTGAATAATAATGCCATGGGGAAATTTAGGGAAAATCAATTTAATTCAAAAGCATTTCCGTTAGCAACATGTGATTGTTATTTTCAAATTAATTTTTAGGATAATCAAATAATATTATTAAAAATATTTTTTCTGGCTCTTCTTCGAAAAACAGATTCATGAAAGGTGTTAAACCTTGAACAATAAATACAATTATTTTTACTAAATATAGACTAGGGTAATAGGAAAAATTTGTCTGATATAGCAAATTTAGTAAATCTCCAGCATATTTTGTACGATAGAGAATTAGTTTGCTAGCCATCCACTTTCAAGTACAACAACCACGGGTTTTCAAGGCTGAAAAAATTAAATGTTTTATTGATTTACATCTGGAAGCATTATGTGAGTGCTATTTTCAAATTAATTTTTAGGATAATCAATTAATATTATAAAAAGTATTTTTGGGGGCTCTTCTGCGGAAAATTGATTTATGAAAGTTGTTAAACCTTCAACAATAAATACAATTATTTTCGCTAAATATAGACTAGGGTAATAGGCAAAATTTGTCTGATATAGCAAATTTATTAAATTTCCAGCATATTTTGTATGATAGAGAATTAGTTTGCTAACCATCCACTTTCAAGTTGAACAACCACGGGTTTTCAATGCTGAAAAAATTCTATGTTTATTGATTTCTATCTTGAAATCTTAAATATGATTTTAATGAACAAAAATTCCATGGAAAATAAAAATTTACTCAGTTTAAATTTCGTTGAAAAATCAGAAATTAAAAGATTAAACACCCATTAATCAACTGATGAAATTTGAGGCAGACGAAACTTTTTTCACAAATACCAAGTAAGAACGATGCAATTAAAGTAAAAGTATGCCCATGGAACAAAGCAATAAATAATAACATATAAAAATTGCGGAAAACTGTATAAAAGATTGTTACAAGCAAAATGAGATTAAACTCTACTTACAATATGAGCTTCTTTAACCCTCTCATTCGTAAGACCATTGGAATAGAGGGACCTCAAAATAGGGGAATGTCCGAGTTCCTATTTCAAAGATAAGGGAAATTCCCCTCTTCAAAAACCACAATAACAGCTGGCACTCTCCTAATTCTAAGTAATTCCTCCTTTTCCCCCCAGCCCATCTATGGGCGAGCCACTCTAACGAAGAAAGTGCGCTCAGCGGGTGAGAAATCAATAGCACTTAGCGAAAGAGGGTGGGAATTTTATAGCGGTAATCGAACTTTTCGGACGGCCATCGCCTATTGCTTAAGGATACGTTTTGGACGTTCCTGTATTGATAGAGTTAAAGAAACAGAGGATCAATGTATGATAATTTCAATACCATGGAAGTTGATCTTTGCAGTATATCATATAATTTAAGTTACATCATCAAACATTCTCAAAAGTGCGAACTGATTTCTAATTATAAATGATACCATAATTATTATAAGTGTGAATCGTTGCTGTTGATAGGCGCTACTATCTGGTATAAGTTGCTAAAATGGTGAGCGCCACTATGTAATATAATTTAGCTAAAATTGAGAAGACAACTATATAGTATAAGTTACAAGACTTGCTGCCCATTTCAATCTGATGCCTTGTTAGTTTCGTGAAAATCGTGGGTCGGTCCACTCTGGTTCTCAAAGCCGTAACTGTTCTCCAATACGATGAATGCTATACCGTGTCTCTTATGTGAATAGCTAATTTTGTTGTAAATTTGTGTGAGTAACTCTCTCTGATTCAAATCTTAAGAGTTTTCCGTAGTTTTTACTTATTTCTTAGATGATCTATCCATTACTGATAATAGAAAAATGCTCGTATGGAAGGAGATAGATACCATTATACTTTACTTTACACTGCGACATACCCCTGACTCCAGAGATAAAAATCTCCGCTTTGCAGTTTGGATGGATGTGCGTAGCAACTTAATTGAACAAAAAAGAGAAAGATTACAGACAGTGCTTAAACATGGACGAAATACATGTGAGAGCTATAAAAGCAATGGAAAATGAGCTATTTACAGGTTTTAAGATAAACTAGCGAAGCAGAAACAGTTTTAAGACATTCCTCAAAAGTTCACTGCGTTTAAAAACTTGTAGGAGGACTGATTAGGTTCCTAGGCATTGAACCTCTAGAGGGTCGGGGTCCATCAGTCTGAGGTCTTGGTGAAGGAGATAAATCTGGGTCGGAGTCGGATGAACTGGTTGCGTCCGGTTGCTGTTTTGTGAGGTTCTCATTTTCAGTGAGGAAAGAGCTATTTTTATTCTTGGTAGTTTATTTAAAAGTAAATTTTTCCACCAAAATAGAGTACCTTCCACACTTGGTTTGATAAAATGAAAAGATGACGTAAGGTGACAAGAAGTTGAGTAGTGGAGAGGTTCACCCTTTTCCCCGCATGAGGAGATATCAGAATGAAGCCGGAATCTGTAGAGATAGCTGGGAAAAGGACCGTGGCTGTAGCGAAAAGGATAGAATCTCTTGACCATGAGGATTGGATTAGAGATATTTTAGGGAGTATATTAAAGAAAGCTCTTCCGGACTTGTTGCCATTTATTGAGAGAGAGGTTCTTAAGCACTTTTTTCAGATGGCATTCAGGGCCTGAAGATGGAGGTGAGTTCCTTCTTTAGTAGCTTGTTTGGTATGGTTGTCTGCTGCCTCGTTAATGAGGAAACCAACATGCGCAATTATCTAGTTAAGTTGCGTTGATGGGTTCTGAAGGAGGGATTGTTGTGCTTTTTGGACAATACCATTACACTGAAATGTTGCATGGCCAAAGTACAACACAAAATGTAAATAGTCTATTGAGATAAGTTAACCTCTAAAACATAACTTATTTAGGAAATCGTTAATTTGTAACCAACGACTTTAACCGCTACCTATACAATGATGTGTCTTAGTCGTGCACTGAATTATTAAATTACTGGTATTGAATATGTAATTAAGTAAAAGTAGAAATTAATTTAAAAGACAAAAATCACGTGGACGCCCTTCAGTATATCAAATGTCCTTCACGTTCATATATGAATTGAAATAACAAATTTGCCTCAAATAAGATAGATAGTCTAAAGTAGGAGATTACCCAACTTCGTAGACCAAGAGTTAAATCATTTAACACACGAATAAAGTTTACCAGTTGTTATTAATAAGACAGTAAAATCCTACTACTATTTCAAATATCAGTATTCTTGTTTCAGATTTTATTTGTAGATTCACTGAAATATATTATACAAAATTGTGGATGAATTTTAAGCTGTATCTAATATTCGCTTAAATATACATATTTTACTGAATTATATGGTGAAAAATGAGAAAATTTAGCAGTACCTCATTCTATATCTTGAATAAAAAAACTAAGTAACTGAATGCTAATTGCATGCACATTTTTATCATATACATAACGATAAACGTGTACAAAAAATTTGAAAGCTCCATCTTAAGAAGGAAAAAAGCCTTAGCATTTTGAAAGCATTGCAGAAAAGTCCGACTTGGAGAAAAAGACATTTAAAGTTGTAATTTGCGCATATTTTTCTTTAGTCAACGTAAATAAAAATCTAAATAACTTCTGGAATATTAAAGGTAAAAATTTGAAATTTTGATACAATAAGTAGAACGATAAGAGCAACAATATAAGCAGATAAAATGAAAATTGATATTTTGGCCGTTTTTTGGGTAATGTGTCCTCTTAAATTTATAATTCTGCAGAACGTTGTGATCCGAAATGTCTGAAATGTTTCTAAGAAGCACTGAGTATTAAATTTCTTTTTAAAATATAAAGGAATCTCATCAGATAATAGAAAATTGCTGCTCTACGATTTATACCTTCGTGATACAAGCAGCAAATCGGTTTAGTAAGAGCTTTCCCAAAAACATCCGAAATATATCACGGAAGCAATGCATTGCAAGCTAGAGATATAATTCAACATCTATTTCGTTCAAATCTCAAGGAATTATTATATTTAAAATAACTCAAAAAGAAACAACCATGCTTCTCAAAATTGGTTTATTTATTACATCGCTCGCGAAAACTAGATTAATATATTTCTGACGGAGTAATAGGATTTTTGATGCAAACGCTTGCACGGGCATTTCTAATCCGAGGGTTTCAGTCTAATCTTTGTGTTTTCATTTTCCAGTGGAAGGCGAGTGCTGAAGCGTAGATGAAATGCTTAAGCCATTATTCTTATCACTGCTTCACGCTGTCTTATTTTGCGAATCCGACAACATAACACGCTGCGATGAAATATCGCAATCGCGTCTTGGAATAAATTTTCAGAATACACAACCTCCCTGAAGGAAAGCGCTGTATATGTCTGATTTAATGCTCTGTTTCATTCGGTTAGAAAATGTATAGCTCTCATTCTCACTGGTGATGTAAAGCATATATAAATGTTATAATACGAATAAAAGAAAGCATGATTTAACTTCGTATGTGATTTCTTTTTGTAAAATATTGGATGAACAAAAAATTGCGTCATAGTAGGAAATTTTACATGATATCTTTATTTTTACTTATTGGTTAAAAGCACCGCCACCATTCCGTCACTACACGAATGGGGGCGTTTTGACCCTTTCTCTTCTGTTATGAAATTATGGGTGAATTATGGGTATAGAAACTTTTCCCTGTTACTTCCTGTACCTTCATGGGGGAGCCGGTGAAAGGGGGTTTGTCCCTTTTTACTGGGAGGGGGTCTTTTTCACGCCACCCTTTCTCTTCTGTTATGAAATTCTGAGAATTTCTAGAAACGTTTCCCTGTTACTTCCTGTACTTTCATGGGGGAGACGGTGAAAGCGGGTTTCTCCCTTTTTACTGGGAGGGGGTCTTTTTCACGCCACCATTTCTCTTCTGTAATGAAATTCTGGGAATTTCTAAAACTTTTCCCTGTTACTTCCCGTACCTTCATTGGGGAGCCGGTGAAAAGGGGTTTCTCCATTTTTAGTGGGGGGTCTTTTTGACGCCACCATTTCTCTTCTGTTATGAAATTCTGGCAATTTCTAGAAACTTTTCCCTGTTACTTCCTGTACCTTCTTGGGGGAGCCGGTGAAAGGGGGTTTCTCCCTTTTTACTGGAGGGGCCTTTTTGATGCCACCCTTTCTCTTCTGTTATGAAATTTTGGGAATTTCTAGAAACTTTTCCCTGTTACTTCCTGTACTTTCATGGAGGAGCCGATGAAAGGGGTGTATCCCTTTTCACTGGGGGGCTTGGGGTCAAATTGACCTGTGCTTGTGCCAGCGTTTCGGATTCATTTAACGTTATAGCTATGACAGCTTACGAATGTGCGCAGCAGAGAAGAAAGGAATGCAGAAAAGGTATGGAATGACGGAGATAAGTTCAACATTCCTTTCTCTTATTAAAAAAATCATTTGTGTCTTAAACACAAGTTATTTGTGCAAAAAAATGTTCTTATACTTTGACCATATTTTGTTTTTGTACAAATAGTCAGTAAAATAAGCAGTAAGTGTCTAACAATTTGGGGTCAAAATGACCCCGCGCGTGTGTTGATGTTCCAAAAATGCGTGCGTGTGCTGAAGGGACATCTACCTTAAGTATCATGATGAGAATTCCGTGTGTAAGTAGACAGGTTATGGGTTCTTCAGTAGAACATCAGAAGGGGGAAACCGGTTAACCTATTCATTGCCAGCAACGTTTAGAGCACAGCCAAGACTCTACCAATATACTACGAGATTTCTCGTGATTGACATTGAATGAGTTAACAGTTGCTTTTCTGATAGTGGGTTAACGACAGTCCTACTTCGCAGGAAAATCCTATTCCGTTTTTGCGATGCAAAGTGACCGGACTTTCAAGTTTTGCCTAATATAGTCTTGAGTCGAATTGTTCAATCTGAAGAAACAGGGTGGGGAGGCATATCATGTATTTGATCTAAGATATAATATTTTATTCAATCTATATATTTAAAATAATATGGTAAAACCTTCAGACTGTTCGCCAACCCCAACCACTCGACGAATTTCGATCATTTTTATTTCGTATGAAAGCTTACAACGTTTTGATACGTCATCAAGGGTCGCCTTTCCCCCAAAACCCCCATTTTCGAGCAAATTCGAAAACCATATAGAGAATGTATGATGGAGAAATGTTTTTCAATTTCGTTCGCAATAAAAATTATCGAAATTCGCCGAGTGGTTGGGGTTGGCGAACTGTCTGAAGGGTTTAGCATATTATTTTAAATAGATCCCAACAGTTCCATCAAAATGGTGTGTCAAGAATGTTGTAAAATACCTATTGTAGGTGATGGAAACTGTTTAGTTAAGGTGATTTCATTCTGTATTTATGTATCTGAAAACTTTCATGCGAAATTCGTCAGAAAGTTATACAAAACATTACAACTATATCAGGTTTAATGAAAGATTTTACAATTTTAAAGGATTCTCTTGTCTACAAAGAATATTAAATCTACTCTGGTTTTATGGTCTATTCCACTGATCTTCATGCAGTATTCAAAACTGACAAAAGTAGTGGCTGAGAGCCTCCTCGAAGCAGCGAGGTGGCAGGGGCAGTGCTGAGCAAAGTGGGCGCTGGACGCTAAACCGGCTAGTTATCTATATATTTAAAATAATTTGGTAAAACATTCAGACAGTTCGTCAGCACCAACCACTCGACCGAGTTCGATAATTTTTATTTCATATGAAATCTTATGACGTCTAGATATGTCATCAAAGGTCACCTGCCTTACCCTCCAATATTTTCGAAGGAAATCGAAAAAACACTACTTCACTAAACATTTTCCCTATGGGGAAAAACCTTCAGACAGTTCGACAGATCCAACCACTCGACCGATTTCGAAACTTTTTATTTCATATGGAAGCTTATGACGTCTAGATACGTCATCAAGGGTTGCCGGCCCCCAGCACCCTTGATTTTTGAGAGATATTGCAAAAGAAATAGAATATATTAACGGAACTAACGGAGAGTTGCTGCAAAATGCTGTTGTCTGCAAAGAATATAAAATCTGTCATGGTGTTATAGTCTCTTCCATTGATCTTCATGCAACATTTAAAACTGTAAAATGAAGTGTCTGAGAGCCTTTGAAGCAGCGAGCTGGTAAGGGCAGTGCTGAGCAAAGTGGGTGCTGGCCGCGAAACAGCCCCGCAGGGTGGTGACAAGGGCTACTATTATATATAACAGGGTTATTTGAATTCAGTGCTTTTGGATTGCAGAATACTCAGCCAAAAGGAAGCCTACATGAGTTGTTGATTTGGTACTATTGGATCTATAAGTAGATAAAATTTCTTATTAGAGAGAAAAATAATGATGCAGAAACGGAGTTTACGTAATTACATCATTTTATATACTTTTAAAAAATTAAAATTCTGGAGCTAAATCTTTGAACTCATTAGATAAAATATTTCTCAAAATAGTTAACTACAGGAAGCAGAGTCCACAAAACAAGAGTAATACGTTTTTGGCTAAATAGTATGATTTGTGATTCTAAAGCCAAAATGAGCGCTTCTTATCGGAAAATGCAGTCTAATCTGTATGATTTCATTTCGCAGCAAACTCGAGTGCTTGAACATAGAGCTATTTTTAAGCATCAATATCATCACTGATGCACGTTGTCTTTTGAGAATCTGACATCTTAAGAAGTCACAAAGAAATGCAGTAAGGAATGCATCGCGTCTTTGAAGAGATTTCCAGGATATGCAATCTCACAGCGCTCCTTATCTGAAAATGCACACTAATCTTTGCAATTTTAATTCACAGTGAACGTGAGTGCTCTCTAAATGCGAATCGCACTCTATGCCCCTTTGGTGATTGGGCCGATGTGGATTGAGAAATGTGATTTCTGATGCACAGATGAAGTGCTTACGCATAAATATTATCATTTTTGCAGGTTGTTTTTTGAGAATCCAACAACGTAATAAGTCTCAGAGGTATATCTTTGCCTTTGAATAGATTTTCAGAAGACATATTCTTACTGATGGAAGGTAATATTTATTGGATGCGTTTGATTTAATGCTGACTTTCATTTGGTGATAATATTTATAGCTTTACTTTTACTGATGATCCGAAACATAAATAAATATTACAGTAGGAATAAACCAACGTATGATTTAGTGTTGTGTGCTGATTTTTATGGAACTTTTATAGCATAAACCATCGTTTAATATCAGGATGGGAAGTTTATATCCTATCTTCGTGTTTCTAGTAAGTGGAAAAATGGTATAATGACCAAGAAATATTTGGAAGGATAAAAATATTTCCAGGTAATACATATATCGATCAGTTTCAGATGATACATATAATGATGGAATTGAACTTTTGAGATATTTATGATTGAAAAATGTTCCAAGCACTGCATAATGTATCATAAATCCAATCTTTCACTAAGGGTGGTATGGTGGAGATTGATTTGCCTAAGAAGTTGAAGATATGCGAGAGCTAGATAAGAAAGTTCTTCTTGATTTTGAACAGTGGTCACATGGAGAAGATGATCTCTTCCCCTAACATCTACATCATAACAGTGGGAGGACGTTCGCACCCGAGGGATATAACAAACATCAAGCTCGCGAACACGCTGAGGACGTTCGCACCCGAGGGAATTAACAAACATCAAGCTCGCGAACACGCAGAGGACGTTTGCGTCGTAGGGATTTAACAAACATCAAGCTCGCGAACACGCAGAGGACGTTTGCACCAGAGGGATTAAACAAACATCAAGCTCGCGAACACGCAGAGGACGTTTGCACCCGAGGGACAAGATTGCGGACACGCAGTCCTATGGTGGAATAGTTTCTAATCCATGATCCTCGGGTCCCGAATATAGGAATAAATCTTTAGCCCATCGCGGATACTCTTAAGGTGGAGTCACTTGTATTTGTCTTTGTGAGTGGAAAGAGTGAAAAATGAAATTCAAATTCAATTGAAATTACACTTCTGAAAAAATAGCAGATCCAGAAGCTCAGACTGCCATTAGCCCACAGCGGATTCAATTTAAAGTTGGCGACACTTCTAGATGTTTTATTAAGGGTAAAAGATGAAAATAATGAAATCATTTTAATTGGAAATTTTTGAGTTATAATTCTCAATAATTAATCGGTCCTCAAGAATCAAACTTAGCAATCCTCAATGCAAGACTAAACCATCAAGCCATTGCGGTTGCGATCTTAAAGTAGAGATAATTTCAGTTGTCTTTATCATGGAGAGAGTTAATAATTATGAGATCAAGTAAACTGAAAATATATTTATTTTAAGGAGAATCAATAAATTTTAAAGCGAATAAAAAATATTACTTCAACTCTCAGTGAAATTTTTTGGGTAGAATAGATATTAAAAAATTCGATTCTAGATGCACCTGGAAATCATATCATTATTAAATAAGATGGCTAGTGTACATTTTTGATGAGCATTTCAATTAAATTTAGAGAGCGACTTACGTTAAAAAAAAAACCGAAATCTGACTATTCATACCTCTAGCAAAGAACACGGATTATATTTTCGACATAATAACTCGATATTTACGACACCAACGCGAGTCTTTTCTGCTTTGAAAGTGCAGTCTAATCTTCATGTTTTCATTTTCTAGAGGGCAGAGATTGCTGAAGCTCCTCTGAAATGCTTAAGCCATTATTCTTATCACTGTTTCACGGTGTCTTGCCCTCCAAATCTGGCATGGTAAAGCGCCGCGGAAATATCACAATGAATCTGAATAAATTTTCAGAATTCAACACAGAAAAGAATGAGAAAGTAACCAAGAAGTACTGCCTGTGTCTGGTTTAATACTGTATTTGATTCGGTGGAAGTATTTATAGTGTTTAGTGACGATCTAATGCAAATATCAATACTATAATAAGATTTAGTACTCTGTTTTATTTTGTTCCAACATCTATAGCATGTACCGTCGTTTTGTACTATAAACTGGAAATTTATATCATATGATTATTTTTATTGAGCAGCGAAAAAATATTCTAAAATATTTTATAGAATTTGACAGTTTAATCACTCAGAATTATGTGTCCGGGAAATGTCGAACCGTGCAATGCCTGATATTTTTCAGTAGGCATTGTGTACATCAGTCAAAAATTTAGTAAATGCAATAAAAAATGTGTTGGATTTAAATTGTACTTAATTCAAATAATTTCGATTCAGCATGACACATACTAGGATCACATATGCAGTAAATCTTCCGAAGAAATGGGCCCCAACTTGCAATGCTCAGACCCCGAATAGATAATTTACAACCAAGCTACTTCGATTTTGAGAAACTGTTATTTCATCATACTGTGTGAAATTAATCTAATTGATTGTGCATGCGAATTGAACGATGCCTTCATGGAATGATTCCTCCTGCAAGACTGATGATTAGCACCTGTTCCATCTGTATCTTGAGATTGTGACAAAATACCGCATCCTTGTATTGGCCACAAATAGAGCGTAATAAGATTCAGTGCATATGGTGGCAAGCCCATACCCGTGTCGGTGGCGATCAGATGCCGCGAATGGAAGAATAGTTCACGGGAAAATTATCATTCCGTGCAGCTTCTTAACCCGTCTCATGCGTCAGCACACGCATGGGGTCTTTTCGACCCCACCCTTTCTCTTTTGGGACTGTACATAAAATGATGTCGCACTTTTTTCAATATTTTTGACCCCCTCCCCCCTTTGTCACAAAGTGTCACACTTCAACATACCCCCTCCCCCCATTGTCACATGTCACGCTATATTACATAAACATTTACTTGCAGTTCAGAAACAAAACACTACGTTATAGATCATATTTCAAATTTTATTTTTAAACTTTAATTATATGTTTTAATGACATTTGTAAGAATAACAATAATAGTGATTATATGTGTACTTATTTTGTATGAAATAAAATTAAGGTTTACGACAAAAAATCTAATTAATATACAATAGTAATAAAATATTAATATAAAAGAGCAATTGTAAACAGCAGTATTTTGGAATTTTATATATTTTGCTTTAAGTCTTATCTTTACTCTATGAACACAAAATACTCTTCAACAGGTTGAATTAAAAAAATCGCCTCAATAACATCAACCTGTTTGTGCCCTTATCAGTTCTACCACTCACCCAGGTGGGGCGACGTATCTTTTGCTGGACATTTCAAGGGTGTGACAGAGTGAGCTACCATACTCTCAGAACCTACCCTGAATGCCTTTTTCGAAAAGAAAAGAATATAAGTGAAAAAAAATCACCTGAAAGTTGTTTCGGGCCCGATTAAGAAAATACCCTCAAAT
>BGPR01001153.1:33772-65839 GCA_013235015.1 Araneus ventricosus | reverse complement strand
TTATTTGCCATTTTGCATACCTCTACTTAAGTTGAATCAAATATTAGCAAGCATACCCGATTTAAATTTAACATTTAAACACTTGACATTTTTAGTGAAATTATTTAGCAAAAATTTTGAGCTTGCTTACAACTCTCTTCTTTTACATCTGTAATAGAAGATTTGTGCCCGTCTAAGGCGGGCTTTTCGCTTGCCAACAATATCTCAGATCTGATTATCCCAGATTTACTAGCGAAAGTTGTTGAAGAAAATCTCATGCATATTGCGAGAGTGCTTAAGAAATAAAAAGAAGCCTGAAAAACAGAACTAATGAATCAATTGACACTAACTTTAGTTTTGTCCGAGTAAAAATAATTCAAAATCTAATAACAGCAATACAAAATAAAAATATATATAAATTTATGAATAGAAATCTTTAAGTAAAAGGAGCCTTTCAGAGTAAGAATGGGTAAGGGAAAATATTGAATGTAAAATATATAAATATTCATGTACAAAATTAAGGACGAAAAGTACAGAAACCTTTTAACAAAAACGAAACTACCCTAATAGCACAAGACGCTGTACAATATTGTTACGATATCTTCACGATATTGTACGGCATTCAGAATACCGGACAACGTCGTAGAGATATCGCACAATATCTTGTGCTAATAGGGTATTCTAAATAGTTCTGCGAGCATGAAATAAATAAAAAGAAAGAAAACAAAGGACATAGCATAATTCAATCCTTTGAATCAGCATAAAATAAAAAAGAAAGGAAGCTGCTAAACTGGGCAAAAAATATATAAAATAAGTAGTCAAATAGCAATAATATCCATTTATCCCCTGTATATGCTAATTCGTAAATGTAAACACACCGTCTGAATTTTTTTAACACGTAGCCACACCAAACCACATGAGCGTTACCGCAATTTCTGGATAAATCTAATATAGATTAGTCTTTTTTAAAACATTGACTAAGAAAATAAACATGACTTTTTATAGCTTGAGCAATCCAGAATAACTTTAACTCAACAATTTTGATTTGAATTGCAATAACAAGAGAAATCTCGTTTAATTATAACATGCCATTCTACTATTCAGATAATGTCCCTCAATATCGTTAAATTATATCAAATATATAAATTTTAAATTATTTTTTAATAATGGCTTTTTCAATTCTAGATCACTGCAATTTCGCATGCCACATATTGTGGTTAAGTTATCTAGTTGAAAATAATTTGAGTTGGTAATGAAATTTTCATTTGAGGTTTTATTTCTTGTCTTCTTTTAAGGAATGCAAACATTGGTACTGAAATTACTGTATCAACTTTGATTACAGAATCTGGGTATTAACCCATTAACGCCCAGCTTCCTCATTTCAGTTGTATTTTCATCTCTGTGGATAAACCGTTCACATTCCATTATTTTTGTTGACGTTGTTTGCTTTACCTAGAAAGTTAATAGTATTTCCGAAATTCTAAGCAATTTTCAGCAGAAATATTCCACCAGTTAGAGAGATTTTCAAGTCCAAATGTCATCATTTTAAAATATTTTTATTTTCACTTTTATTTACTTCTGAGATAATGCAAGTAATTAGAAAGTAATTTTTATTTTTTAAAATGTTACTATATTTCAAAAACCTTTAATATTTATCAAAACAAACATTTTTTAAATTTGATTTTCTACCGATGTTATATATATATTTCCAACAATTGGCTTTCGCAGGAGGTTGGCGCCTCTAAAATTCGAATTTAATGCGACATAATCGATTCCTAAGATCGAGTGGCATTTGATTTTAATTGGAAATTTAATGCAATCTATATTTTAAATTTATTTGGGCATTTATGGGTTAAAAATTATCTGATACAAAAACAATTAAAGCAAACAACAAGCGTGAGCAAATAGTTCAGGCTTTCTCATAAATACTTTTTAATTAACTGTAATTGCAATATTTTATTTCAATAAGAATTTCTGACGTCGTAAATTCATACCAAAATATTGAAATGTGTGGAGACATAATGGAATAGAACATTTAAAGCAATAGATTTCTGCACATTGATTTATTTTCTCACTTCCTCAAAACAATATTTCAAAGTAATAAAAGATTTCTTAGAGAATATGAACAACAAAATTTTCGAATACTCTTCAAATTCTAACATTAAAATCGTCAAACAAAGGAAGCCATTTTCCAAATGGATTCCGTAATCAGTTCTCGAAACTTCAGCGAGAATATTCATTCTAAATCAAACTCCAGATCAATTTAGACTTTTGAGAACTTCCTGAACATGTATGGAAATTTGAAAGGAATAAATAAAATGAATTCTGGGGGAAATTTAATTCAAATTCATTTCCATCTGCATTAAAGCTTTGAAATCTTTAGAATTTGGGACCTGTCTGAAGAATTATTCGAATACAAACTTTAAGTGAATATAATGAATATCTGAAATAAAAGTTTTAAATATTAAATAAGTGCTTTTCGATCCGTGTATATATTTGAGTATTTACAGTAAATAATTCATTGAAATAATAATTGATTTGAAGAGAAAAATATAAAAGAAAATTTGATCATGAATTTCCAGTTTACCATATTCATGCTGTTCTCATTAAGAATTCATTAAATGACGAAGAAAAATAATCTAAATCATAAAGAAATTTGGAACGGAGAAAAAATATATTAATAAGGAATCAAACATAAATAATTTTAACATGTTAACATTGATTTCAATCAATGCAATGCTTCCTTCCCAAGAAATTTGATTATTACATTTTTAAAGTGTTGTTTATGGACGAGATGTCTGCTTTGTTTGTTTAAATTTCAGTGCCTGTACTACGTAATTACGGTGTAATGCTAAGTCAATGGAATATTCAAAGCGGAAGTCCAAAATACAAGAAGATAAAGTCGAGGTTCTCAATGTAAGTAAACAAACCAGAATACCCGCCCATACACATTGCAATTATAATTTACAGCTTGTTCTTCTGTTTCTATGATAGGGTGAAGCATATTTCATTCACACAAGATCCGAGGAAAAGGTTTAGGAGAAGCTACGCTAAACACTTATTTATTAAGATCATCAAACATATTTAAAAAGTTTTAAGGGGAACCCCCCTCCCAATTTTTTTCTTCAATTTTAATAAAACTTATTTAATTTTTTAATAGATAGATGTCAACTGTACAGAAACTGAAATTTCTAAAATGTTTTACGTTTTCTAAAGTTACAAATTTAAAAATTTTAATTAAAAAAAAATTAAGCCTTTAAAATACTTCTTCTGATATAATTTGTAATATTTTTCCCAAATTTTTTGAAAGGTACCTCTGGGTATACTTAACAGAAATACGGAACAGATTTATGATATCTACATTAGTTTCTGAGAAAAAAAATTGTTAAACATTTTGTGAATTTTTTAGAAAATATCAGAATTTTTCACTTTGTACATTTTTTTAAAAAGTTATAAACAAATTGTTTATAAATGCATCCCTAATTATATTAAGCATGCGTTTTTGAGTGAACAGAAAAAAATTTGAATAATTTGAATAAAAAGAGATTGACTTTTAGCATTTTGAGGGAGACACAATTTTGAAAAAAAAGCAAACTGTGGAAAACAGCTTTAAAGATTTCAACCCAATAAAATTGCAATAAAAACAACTTATATCAAGATAGCTTTTTTCAGAGCAATAACCTGACATTTGTAAGCCCTAAGGTATTAATTTTATTAATATATATTATTACCATATTTATTAATGAGCATCATCATATGTAGGAATAATTATAAAAATTTTTATGAAAAAAATCAGAAAAATTTCACTTTTTTCAATTTTTTTAAGTTAAAATATTTAATAAATCATCTGCAGTACTATTTATCAAATATCTATTATAACAGAGCAAAACGTTTAAGCCATTTTATTGAAATTTTATTGACAGTGAGAAATGCAAACAAAAAGAGAAGCGATAGCAGTAATGATGATATTAATTCAAATGGCAAAAGCAGTAAAATGGTAAACAAACAAAGAATAAACCGCTACTGTTTGAAACAACTATCTTGCTTTTCTTTCATGAAAAATTTAAGTGACTTTGCAACTTGCACAAGAAATATGCATGATTTAAACATTAGAAGTGGGTGTGGCACGCGATAACGTGTTAGACAAAATAACTTCATATCTCACTAAATATTTATCTCATTGTTTTGAAACTTTCATATAATTAAGTAAAAGGTTCAAGGATAATTTTCCACTCAAAATTGAGAAATCGATATTTTCATGGATTTTTCGAAATTCTTAGTTTCAAGTTCCCTAAGGGAAACATGATTCTATAGTACAAATATAAAATCTATGTCGTTAGTTGAAAACATGGGCCAATTAAAACGAGTTGAGCATTGTTAAAATACTAAAATTTTAGACGTTTCCAAAAAACTTTTGTTTTTAGAAGTCTAGAAAGTTAAGGGTGGGGTTTTTTAAAGTTTAAATTAGATGTAAAGTTTGTCAAACGATACGAGGTAAAGTTAGGACACTGTGTTACAATGTCGGCAACTTCTCGGAAAGAAATACTTTAAGATGGTAATGGGCTTCGCAGAAAATTCTTTTATATAAGTATGGAATATTAATAGATCCATCAAATTCTAATTTTCCACGGGTAATGCCGTGAGCGTACTGCTAGTTTATAATATAACCAAACTGAAATCGATATGACTCGTTTATCGATTTCAGTACTATACCATTAAAGACTTAAGATAAAATGGAAACAAATTTAACTAGCCAATCAAACACTTTGGAAACTTCTAGTGAATTTGAACAGAATGATTTTTGGGGGAATTTCTCAATAATTACAAGCTTGAGGAAACTACCAAATAAAATAAAGCTCACAAACTCGTTTAGTAAATTAAAATCTTAGAAATTATAATCCTTTCCCGCCACATCTTATTTCTTTCCGACTCAATTAAGATTAGAGTCTGCGTGAAATAGAAAAATTTTCCTCTTGAATCCGGAAGAATTTTCCACGCCACGTGCCACCAAACTCAGAACTGAATAATTATCTTTAATTGGTATGGCTAGATTGCATATTCTTATTCTTCGGAAATGCAGAAGTGTTTTGATTAATTTCGGTATGTACACCGCAGAGAGGAATTGCGTGTTACCTCACAAAATACCAAGAAATTAATTGATTCCTTACGAGGGTCTATTCGGCCAATTATTTGAAACATTTATTGATATAGATATATTTTATAACTGATAGATTCATACAGTAGGATTTATGAAACAATTTAATTTTCCTTTCAATAAACTATGAAATTAAACTACTTTCGTTATGCTTTTTGTTATTAGTGTATTGTACGTACATTTTAAAAATTTATCGATATACACATTAAAGCAAAATTTGTTTCACAGTGTTTGTTAATATACATTAGTGGATCAACCAATCTGGATTTTGTCATATTTTATACAACAGGTTAATGCAACAGCAAAACCAATGATAAAATCATCCTTTTGCAAACCCTCCGACATGATCTTCAGCAATAGTGGCTCGGCTTTGACTACTACTGTTTTCATCAATCTTCCATATGAAATACATTTATATAATTGACTAATATATATCACTATTATTATATAAGGAGGATTTACCTCTTGAATCCGGAGGAATACGGAATTTTCCAAGACACGAGCCACCACACTAAGAACTGAATAATTATCTTTAATCGGTATGGCTAGATTGCATATTTCTTATTCTTTGGGAATTCAGAAGTGTTTTGATTAATTTCGGTATGTTCACAGCAGAGAGGAATTGCGTGTTACCTCACAAAATACCAAGAAACTAATTGATTCCTTACGAGGGTCTATTCGGCCAATTATTTGAAACATTTATTGATATAGATATATTTTATAACTGATAGATTCATACAGTAGGATTTATGAAACAATTTAATTTTCCTTTCAATAAACTATGAAATTAAACTACTTTCGTTATGCTTTTTGTTATTAGTGTATTGTACGTACATTTTAAAAATTTATCGATATACACATTAAAGCAAAATTTGTTTCATAGTGTTTGTTAATATACATTAGTGGATCAACCAATCTGGATTTTGTCATATTTTATACAACAGGTTAATGCAACAGCAAAACCAATGATAAAATCATCCTTTTGCAAACCCTCCGACATGATCTTCAGCAATAGTGGCTCGGCTTTGACTACTACTGTTTTCATCAATCTTCCATATGAAATACATTTATATAATTGACTAATATATATCACTATTATTATATAAGGAGGATTTACCTCTTGAATCCGGAGGAATTCGGAATTTTCCAAGACACGAGCCACCACACTAAGAACTGAATAATTATCTTTAATCGGTATGGCTAGATTGCATATTTCTTATTCTTTGGGAATGCAGAAGTGTTTTGATTAATTTCGGTATGTACACCGCAGAGAGGAATTGCGTGTTACCTCACAAAGTACCAAGACATTAATTGATTCCTTACGATGGTCTATTCGGCCAATTATTTGAAACATTTAGTGATATAGATACATTAATATAACAGATAGATTCATACAGTAGGATGTATGAAACAACTTAAGGTTCCTTTTAATAAACTATGAAATAAAACTATTTTCGTTATGCTTTTTGTTTTCAGTGTAGTGTACTTACATATTAAAAAATTTAAAGTTATACAAACTAAATCAAAATTTGTTTCATAGAGTTTGTTCTTATACATTAGTGGACAATGAAATCATCTACCATAGATTTTTTTATATTTTATACACCAGCATGATGCAACAGCAAAATAAATGATAAAATCATGTGTTCCCATTGAAAACCCAGCGAAATTATCTTCGAAAGTAGAGGTTCGGCTTTCTTTGGCCACTACTGTTTAAATCAATCTTCCATGATAAATAGGAGGAAGGCGGGTAAGATGTCGACCTTAAGCTTTGGAGATTTTTCCTGACCTCAATATTCGTTGCTGGAGGATTATTTTTTTGCCAAAATCTTTTTCAACTCTTCATTTTAAAGTAATATTTTTTTTAAATTTTTAATGATCAAATTTAAGACCCAAAAATTTCACTTTAGAGTTAAAAAAGCTAATTTCGTCATCTTACCCGACTGTGCAGGTAAGATGAAGACTGATCTCGGGTAAGATGACGAATACCTAATTTGCATAAACCTGGAAGTGAGTCGATGCTGCTACAAACGCTTTATCGAAAAATGCGGACTCTGATATTTCATATCAATTAATATCTTAATATCAATTAATATATTAATTTGAGATTCAAACCTTAAAAAATAAAATCAGTTACAAAAATCGCATCGCCATGAGTTTGGATTTTGTCTTAGCCAGTACAGGTCTAATGGGGCAAAAGCTTGCACATAAAACACTGGAATCCCAATTCCGTGTTTCCTTACTCATTGCAAATGATGCATTCTTCATTATCGAGGACCTCTGGGTCCAGATTGTCATTAGCGTCGACGTAAGGAAATTCAAATGTATGAATTGAGTCTTCAGACACAGAACATTAGAAGTCTAGGTATTACTTAGCTACTTTCTTCTTTTCTGTAGAGTATTTAGAAGGTTTGTTTTGTTTAGTCTTTTTATCTTCAGCCTTGTTCAGCTGTTAAAGATTTTCTTCGTCTTCTGTTCCCTCTATCCCTTCTTAATGAGATGCTCATTTTCCCTGGAGTGCCAGTGAGTTGCAGGAAGGGCAAGTGGCATTCAGGTAGCACGACGAGCTCCTTAATCAGCGTGGAGGGGTTCGTCATCTTACCCGGCATAGCAATTTTTATTTCAAAAAAATCATTGAAGTACATCAGCTTATTATGAAATTAAAATAATGCATCATTGAACAGCTTTTAATTAGCAGTTTGCGAATATGACATGTATAAATCAAAAATAGTTACACCGTGAACACTAACCCTTACGGAGTACTAACCAAAACTTACATTATAACAACTGTAAAACACATTTCCAGGTATTATGGATCACACAAATGAGGGGATGAAATATTTTGGCATGACATGGGTGTTTGGTCGTTAGAGGTCTGTGATGATGCACGATCGAGACTGCCATCTAGTGTAATTTTCGAAAAAAATCCAATTCGCCATCTTAGAAGCTCCGTGTCTTACCCAACTTTCCCCTACTTTTATATAATTGACAAATCTATTATCTACTGGTTGAAAAATAAATATTAAACTGATAACCATTGTTTATTTTACACTCAGAGTGGATGAACTAGATATTTCCGTTCAAAATAGCCCTTTCATAAGCTCTGAAGCGCATTTTTTTGCTTCATCTCCTATTTTCCTAAGCGAAGAAAGTTGTGAAAAGCATGACAATCCATTGTCTTCAGGTCGTTAGAAGGAAATAGCGAATGCTGATTGATTAATGCATGGAAGAACACAGCTAAATGAACATCCCACAGGTGGGACACAGAGAAAAGGGAGAAACTCTACTGATCTGGTTTCAAACATCAGATGTACTGTCTGTTTTCAGATACTGAAACCCTCCACGCTTTTGGGCATGCGCAAGACGGCTATGATTTCACCAAAATAGGGGTGGGAAGAAGGATGCAGGAGGAAATTCTTAGTTTTTATTAAAGAATATGTACAAACATTACACAAGTTTCGAATTGAGACAAAATAGAACGATACAAAATGAAAAGAAATATCAATAGAAAAGAATGTTTTAAAAAAAACACGCCTATCCTAGAATTCCGGAAAAGTGGTCTTCTCATGCACTGCGTATCACCCCTCTGAGGTTAAAACCGCCCAAAGTGATAGGCGCGGGTTTCTAAAACGAATAGTTGTCTTTGCAAAAATCTACTATCAGCACAGCTGAGGTTTGGGTAATTTCATTCAGTAATTAACTAATTTCAATAATTGGAGAGTTAAAATGTCACATGGTTCATTAAAATATACATTTTGTGTCGTTCAACTATTCAGTAATGTAGAGAATACAATTCAGATTTAAACTTTTTCTGGCATATAGCCGATCTATATTTCTTCGCAAAAGCAATGTTAATGGACATACAAATCCGATACATATACAGTAGAGTCTCCCTAAACGAAGTCTCTCTACAACGAATTTCTCCCTATAACGAAATTTTTAATCGGAATGTTAAATAACATTCAAAATATTCTCCATATAACGAAGTGTTTTTCTCCCTATAACGAATTTTTTCAGAGGTTTATCTTTTCGATTTTTGTCATTTTTGAAGAAAGTTGATAGTTTCTGTGCAACTAATTCGCTCACACGTGCCTGTTTCTGGAACCATTCACTCTTAAAATGTGAAAATTTTTCTGAAAATTTAACATCTCGAAATGCAAAGCAATGCGAAATAACGGAATTTTTCAAGTAAAATAAACATACGTACATACTAGTACATATTATTCTCTAAATTGGTGAATTATCTTAACTTTTGAGCATTTTATTTACACAATAAAAATTAGTATTTTTTTTAACAAATTTATAATATATATTAGTTCATTTTTAATTGAAAATTATAATTAAAAATATCTGAACTTATCGCACTATTGAAAAGTTTGGAACATTTACTTAAATAACTGCAAAAATCTCTAATCTCCGTATAACGAAATTTTCTCTATAACGAATTTTTCAATTGGAACCAAGCGATTTTGTTATAGGGAGACTCCACTGTATTCAAAGTTATTTTATGTGTTTGGCTAAACATTTTAGACATGTTTAAGGATTTTCTATTTAGTATTGTGTTAATAACTTATAAAAAATTATTTGACGATTTAATTAAATTTTTTTCTTTGGGAAGAGTTTAGAAATTAAATTTAGCACAAAATACCATTTATTGCCATCAAGAATCTCTATAGAAAGAATTAATACGGCTGCTTTCGGGAGTTCATATGAAAGCGTGAATGACTAACTTGTAAGAGTTGCTATACATTATTTCGTAAATAGTAACAATGTTTTAAGAACATTAAAGATTCCATAAAATTGATGAAAAATTTTTTATGTTGGATATAAGACGATAATTTGATATTCAAATGTAAGAAAGGATATCCCTATGTATCGGGAATAAATTAAGTAGTTTATAAAGAATCAACCGAATCATATTAAATGGATTACAGAGAAAATAATTCGTTTTTTAATTAATAAAGGCAAAGCGATGAAAATCGGTTAGAATTTTCTGAGTTTATGTATACCTGTGTTTAAAATTAACTATATAGTTAACTTCTTTATTTTATATACAATATTCAGTTTTCGGCGGAAAATTGCTGGTTCTGCCTTATTTACACATTGTATTAATAATGCCTTATTGATTAATTTTTAACTAAATTAATAATAAAAAATAATGTATTTATTATATTTATGACTTGATTTGGAATAAATTTTAGAAAATAACATTTTAATAATATATATTTACAATATTTTTCACTTATTAATTTCAATTAAATATAAAATTTATATGGTACTGTTTGTATTTTTCTAAACTAATATTATCAAAAATATGCTTCTATCACTGAAATGCTTGAGCGAAAATTAACAAAGTACGCATTGCAAGATTCAGAAAAATACATCTCAACACAGCTTTCAAGAAGAAGAAGAAATTTTCATTAACATTATTTGACGAAAGTTGGAATTATAATCTATAAGCTTTCTCTGAAATAAAAAAATCAAAAACTGATTCCTTTTTTTTCGGTCTGTGCCTAAACCTTAAAAACTGATAAAGCCAATACGTAGCAAAATTCTCTCGCCTGCATTTCTCTATTTAAATCTTTTCTTTAGAAATAAACTCAAATATTATTTCATCCAAAGAGAAAGAACCAGAAACGCGTAAATAAAATAAACACAACGTATATAAATATTTTTTATCATTCTTTTCTCCGTAATCCCGTTTTTTCAAAATATTGTATCATTCTTTCTAGGGGAATACTGAAACTACAAAAAGACCAACATAGTATTTTACATGCTTCCCCTGCATATGCAGATTCAAAATTCACGAAAAGTTCAAACCATACTTCAAAATAGTCAAGTAACAAAAAAAGTAAGTATGGTGACTTGCCTTACGTAAGGAAAAAAGAAATTATATGCCAGAAGGAGAAATTCAAATATTTAAAATGAAACAGTTGTCCCACCCCTCAGCTCCATAAAGAAAAATACGACTTTCCGTGAAGTTCAGGAAAATGTTTCATTTCAAAACGGATATAAATTTTTATGAGCTTTTCTATCCTACATATACGTGATACTTTGGTGTCCTCCGTACAATAAAGGAAAATAAACTTGCTTTACAGTATAGTATAAAATATTTTTGGAGCCAGTTCTATTGAGTTAACTTTCGTGACGAAATTTAGTATGCATATTAAAAAATCGCTTGTTTTTATGTAATATTTATGTTTATTAAACCGGCCTTAATAATGCGTATTTCGCTCGATATGATAAATCAATTTCTTTAAATTGTTATTAAAAATTAATTGTAATTAAAAGTTACTGCGACTGACATGGAAATTCGGGTATTAAAAGAATTTTCTTTAATCTCTTAAAAGTTTCATTTTTTTACTATCTAATAGATGGGCCCTTTTGTTTTTAAAAGGGCTGTCGTTTTCATTTATCTAAGAAATCACAGAATACAGTTTATGGATTATACGTATTTCTTGTCAAATTGTAAAGCTAATTATTGATTTAATTTTAATTTATGAGTGCAAAAATGTGATAATTCGATGCACGTTCGTCGTACTGGTACGACTGTTAAGGGGTTAAATGTATAATTATAAATTATGTAAAGTATTGTTCTAAAACTGTTATATTTTACTGCTTAACTCTCCTTCGGGCGCAATATTCTCACCGGCGAGCTCGTACGCAATGTGACTGATGGGCGCAGGTAAACAATTTCGAAATTAATACAATTTACTAGAAAATCACTCGTCATTGTATGACGGGTGCAAATTGACTCGCCATTCGAGAGTTTTCCCGTCAAATTTGGCTTTTCCCGTCAAATTTGGCGTGTTTAAATAGATATATATGCGAGAGAATTGTTTAACATTGATTGAAAAAGAAAATAAACATATCTTTTATGGCAGAAAATTTATTTTTTTATTTTAATATTATTTGCATATTTCTATATTCAAAAAACCTCTTGGTAAACAACATTTCCTCACTTCAATGTTTGTATTTTTAAAATTTTGTCGAAATAGTATTTTTAATTTCATATAATGGCCATAGAGAAAGCAAGTAAATTTTTTAAACAAATCTTTGATATTTTGTCCAAAAACACCAGATATGCTATAGAATGCCTGAATTTTACACTGCCACACTGCCGGAAAAACATTATCACTGACGTGTTTAAATAGATATATATGCGAGAGAAATATTATGAAATAATATGAGGTTGAAAACAAATAAAATAAACATGTATTTTATGACAGGAAATATTTTTTTATTTACATATTTCTTTGTTCAAAAAACTCTTGGCAAACAACATTCCGTGTGAAGTATTTTTCGTTGCTTAACAAATTTCCTTGTACTTCAGATGTCTTTGTGTAAATTTTAACGTTGCCAAAAACTATTAACAAATTATATCATTACGATTGCAATAAATAATCAGATGCATCGTGGCGTCCAAACTATATCACGCGCATGATATACCACTGACGTGATTTACTACTTTCTATTAAAAAACGGAAATTAATTTGAAATTTATGATTAATATAATTTAAAATTTCTCGGGAACTATTCATCATAGTGAGATAAATTTTATATCAATGGATAGAAAATTTTATTTCCCTAATTTAAAGTTATTAAATTTGAAATTAGAACGACAATTACTCTTTTAAATTTAAAATTAATGAAATTTAGGTGTTCTAACAATGAAATAATGCTGTTTAACGTCTCGCACTGCTATGGCGCGAATTTTATTGTTAGAGACGTCAGACCGTTACCGGAGCAGTAAGAGACAAATCTGGGCTATTATATTAGTAAGACCCATTAATGTTTATTTAAGCATTCTAAAATTAGTCACTGACCTTTGTGGGAAGTTTTGAAGGAAATAAATCTGAATACCATTGCAAGAATTACATAATGAAGCGAAAACATTATAATCACGCACTTTTTCACTATCGGAAAGTAGAACAGCAAAGCCATCGCTTAAACCAAACATGATTGTATATGCTTCTCCTCTTTGACCGAAATGGGTTTAAAGGACATCCATTTTTTACAATAATAAATTTTACACGATAAAGTCTTAAAATTAGTAAATTAAATATCCGTTTTTTAAAAAAATCGCATGTTACGAACAATCATATGTGTGACGAATTCGAGCGCAATTCGCTTGTGACATCAATATGGCAATATCTGCACACCACGTTGCTGTCAAGTCAATTGAATAGGGAGGGTCCAAACCTCAGATAACGAATGTAGAGTATTAGGAGGGACAGACTTCTACACTTCCTGAAATTGGTGGGGTGAATGAAAAATTTAATGCATTTTTTACCTGGCAGATTTTATATACCTATAATGCGGTTTTAATTAACTCTTGTCATATCTACGCTCATTAAGGAAATACACTTTTAGAATGTAAAAATAGCAGAAATGAAATTTTGAAAAAATGACTCATGTGGTTTTGCAACGATTGAATCAAATATAGCATTAGTATTTTTGTAAATACAAGGCTGAAATTCTGCACGTTACAAAATTAGTGGCTGGGAAACATTGCACTGTGGGGAAGTACTATTTGTGTACGTGGAGATAATAAGTATGTAGATTTTGTATGCGTAATATTCTGCAATTTCCCATCACCATCATTAAATTCTGCATGTCTTTAAATGGCATTTTTAATACACAAAATTTAAGGATTTGCACTCAGTGTCCACCTTATTCGAAGACCTTTTGTAAACGTCAAATAGACGTGGCACAAGAATTTGCGTGCAGTCGATGAAACACGGTGATCTCTTCACGCGCAAGGGATTTAATTCCGATATTGGACTTCAACGGATGTTCTTGCTTTTTAAAAAAATGGAACGACAATTTATTATTTTAAAACGTCGGAATAACGTTAACGGTATTAAATGCATTGTATATATGTTATAAATTCTCTTTATTAAAGGTATTTTCAAAATTATTATCTTCTATATTGTGAAATAAAGCGCTACGATTAAGTAGTAGTAATTTCAACGAACGAACTAACAAAATTCCAAGTGAATTTATGCCTAACACTTGTATATATTGTATAAATATTTTACGATTAATTAGTAGTAATTTGAACGAACGAACTAACAAAATTCCATGTGAAGTTAGGCCTAACACTTGTATAGTATAAATATTTTACGATTAAGTAGTTGTAATTTGAACGAACGAACTAACATAATTCCAAGTGAATTTAGGCCTAACACTTGTATATATTGTATAAATATTTTACGATTAAGTAGTAGTAATTTGAACGAACGAACTAACAAAAATCCAAGTGAATTTAGGCCTAATACTTGTATATATATTGTATAAATATTTTTTAACAAACGTTAACACTCTTGACAATACTTATTTAGTAATTATATTACTGAATGAAACTAAATTTCAATGAATTCATTGACGAAATTTCTTTGATAAAATTCAACTTTGTATATAATATATCACTTCTTTTCTCAGATTTTAAGAACAGTATAATATTTTTATTGATACTATTTTGCAAACGATGGCAGAAAAATCTTAAAACCTTCTCTAAAATAAAGAAATCAAAAGCAGATACTTTCTCCCTTTGTCTGTTTGTCTAAACCGTAAAAACTGATAAAGCCACCAAGCTGCAAATTTTATGCGTCTACGTTTCTACATTTACAGCCCTCTTCACAAGAAAACGCAAATCTTATTTCACCTAAACAGAAAGAAACCAAACTGTGAAAATAAGACAAACACTGAATATAAAAATATTTTTATATCATTTTTCGGCCGTAACCTTATTTTCTGGAAATACTGTATCACTATAACCCAGGGAATACTGAAACATCAAGATGACCTACATAATATTTCATATTTTTCCCTTTATGCGCAGATACAAAATTCATGAAAAGTTCAAAATATTGAAGTAACAAAATACAAGGGATCTTCCCTTGCTGATATAACAAAAAACGAAGCGCTTGCAGGCATAAGGGAAATTCAGATACTTATGTAATACAGCTGATATAATCAGTGTTGCTTGAGATAAAAATATTTTCACGTGTAATATTTTTACTGTAAAAATAATTTTTTTATAAAATATTATAATACATAAAATATTTTTATTGCCTCAAACTTTTCTGAATTAAGACGAGAATATCAATTGAGCCAAGCTATTTTTAAAACGATTTTTAAAATTTTAAAATCTAATTTTCTCAATAATGCATTAATATTGATTAGCCTTCTAGATTCGTCAGCCTTAATAAAAATGAAATTATTTGATCAAATGTGACAAAACCTTCACTAAAACCTTCCTTATTCTTCATAGTATTTGAGAGCCAATTATAAGGATAATTTATTCAATAGTTTGATTTGTACAATTTCGACTTTTGATGAATTCGGGAATATGGTTCAACTCCAAAAAGATGTGATTTTGTGTTTTATACATTTCTGATGTTCTGATAAGCGCAGAGCAACTAAAGGGACATAAAGTCAAGTAAGATTGGTTGTGTGTGATTTTTAGAGCAGGAGCCGCATAAATCAAGTCAGAGAAAATATATGCCGAAGGAACAATATTACAAACTAAAACCCAACTGCGGAGATTATTAGTTTGTTATAGATTTAATATGTATTAAAAAAATTTCCCATGTCTGTAAAAATATATATTTTCACTATAACATATATACGAAGTATACGCGAATCATTAATTATTGAAAGTACTAAATGAAGTAATTTCTTTTTCTACCGGAAATAGAAGAAATTTCTACATGGAAGCTAAAAGTAATAAAACATTTAAGATAGTGTTTTCTGTATGTTAATTGTTAATTAAAAACTTTCACTCAGACGCCTTATCCTAATAGAGTTTACATATATAGAGATTTATGTAAGCTTTGTTTAGTTATAAATGGAGGATTCAGAGCTGAAGTGGTCCAAGTCCATGAGACTCATTTCTGAGAAAGCGGCTCTCAAAGTTGATCGGCTGCATTTAAAATAACAGTAGGTTTCTGCTTGCTCTTGCTGCCTGGTGAATACAAATTGAACTATGTACTTGTATATTTATCATGCAGAAGATATCACATTTCTAAACAATCACTGTAGTGTTAGTGCAAAATGGGTCAAAACATGGACTTGGTCCACTTTAGCACGTTGATCCTCATATGATGAATTACAAAAATAGTTATAAATGGAGAGTTCAGAGTTTTAAGCGGTCCAAGTCCAACAGATTCATTTCTGAGAAAGCAGCTCTCAATGTTGATCAGCTGCATTTAAAATTACAGTGGGTTTCTGCTTGCTCTTGTTGCCTGCTGAATGCAAATTGAACTATGAACTGCATGATAAACATGCAGAAAATATCACATTTCTAAACAATCATGGTAGTGTTAGTGCAAAATGGGTCAAAACATGGACTTGGTCCACTTTAGCACGTTGATCCTCATATGATGAAATACAAAAATAGTTATAAATGGAGAGTTCAGAGTCTTAAGCGGTCCAAGTCCAACAGATTCATTTCTGAGAAAGCAGCTCTCAATGTTGATCAGCTGCATTTAAAATTACAGTGGGTTTCTGCTTGTTCTTGTTGCCTGCTGAATGCAAATTGAACTATGGACTGCATGATAAACATGCAGAAAATATCACATTTCTAAACAATCATGGTAGTGTTAGTGCAAAATGGCTCAAAACATGGACTTGGTCCACTTTAGCACGTTGATCCTCATATGATGAAATACAAAAATAGTTATATTTGGAGGGTTCAGAGGTAAAGTGGACCGAGTCCACGAGACTCATTTCTGAGTTCTCAAAGTCGATCAGCTGCATTTAAAATAAACGTGGACTTCATACTCAATCAAGTTGAAAGGTTGATACAAATTGAACTATGGACTTTAATCCCTATACATAGAAAATATAGCATTTATATATTACAAAGGCAGTGCTAGTGCAAAACATGGATTTGGTCCGCTTATACTCTGAAACCTCTAAATATCATTCTTAGTATTACTCTTGTACTTTGATCTGGTATATCAGCGCCTTTATTTCACATTGTATACCGAAAATACAATTCTGATTAAAATCTTCAGACCTGGTGTCCGGTATACTGGACATCAATTTTAACTGTTCCGATTAATTCAATAATTGATGAAGTTACAAGCTGTTTTTTTATTTGATTCTCCGCTTTCTTATTATTATAATCTTTGCAAGAATTTCTCGCTTCTGAATGTAATCATTTCATTTCTTTAGTTTTCCCAAAACAACTCCAGAAAATCTATGTTCATCGCAAAGTGGAGTTCTGTGAGGAATTTTGTCTCTCGAGAGTAATTTCTTTTATTTAATCCTTTTTTTACCATTTAAAATGCTTGTACAATATTTCACTATCTTTGGCAACCACTTTACAATGAAATTTATGTGAGTGTGCATCGTTTTTCAGTTGAAATATCCGATATTGTTTGGATGCTGGACATAGGATAACTTTTTTTAGTTTTTCAACTACAAGCTTGAAATGTTATAGACACCCTTTGCAGTAAGTAGTACACGAACACCAAAGGAAAAAAGTCTCACTTCATTATTTCTTACGTAAAACTGAAAAGGTTAACCGCTCTTAAATCGACCTTTAACCAAAATTGGAAGCTTGTTGTCGCCCATCTATATTTTTAAGTTTGAGAACTATTAAGTAACATTTGGTTTATTTACAGTGTTTTGCAAATCATAGCAGTAAAATTTTAAAATATTCCCTAACATAAATAAGAAACTGGCGACTTTGTCTTCTTCTGATTATTCAAAGACCAAAAACTTATAATTTAACCACACAGCAAAATATACGCGTCTGAATTTCTACACTTACTATTTTCTTCACAAGCAAAATAAAATCCTGTGTCACTCGAAAAACGAAATCGCGTAAGGGGGCTAAGTATAAAATATTTTTATATCATATTTCGACTATAACCCTTTTTATCCGAAATACTGTATCACTCTATCCCTTGGAACTCAGAATCTGCAAAATGACCTATATAATATCTCGAATATTTCCTCTTTATACGCAAATACAAAATTCATGAAAAAGTTCAAACTATACTTCAAAATATCCAAACAACAAGAAAAAGCGATGATATTTCCTTACTTTACGGGAAGAAAAGGGAAGTGTGTGACAGTATTCAGATCTTTAATATGAAACAGTTGTTCCGCGACCAAAACTCGAAAAGAATAACTTGACTTACGATGAATTTTAGAACATGTTTTACTTCAAAAACGAATCAGGTGATGTTTTTGTGTTTTGCTTTTTACGTGTATGTGTCACTTTGATACAAATAACGCTGCGTAGAACAAAGGACGTGAATCAAGTGAAAACATATTTAACTAAATTTCGTGTACAATTACTTTATTGATAATTGATACAGAATAATACTTTTCGTAACGGCAGTTGCTATATAAGGTCGTAAAGAAATTCTTTAATTGTTTTCCTTTAAATTTCTGTGATCTATAAAACGACAATGTAAATACAAATTTTCAATATAATAGACACATACACACACAAAATACCCAATAGACATACACAGAACACAAATCGAAATACAAGAACGAGAAGGGAAAACATTATGGTAAGAATATACCGGAATATGTAAATATTTCTTTGTTTTAATCTATGATTTTTTTGGTCACATGGTTGCTGTTTCTGAGTGGATAATGACAATACGTTAATTACTTGACGCAGAAAAGGTGCCATTTTGAATATAATTGGGATATTTTCCCCCTGACCAGCAATATTCCATGATATTCATTCCATAATTTCTTCCATTTTCGATCTTGTATTTCGATGGGGTTTTTTTTATGTGGGTGCGTGATTGTGTTTATAGTTATTTTGCTTTTTTGTCGTTGAAGAAGTTTACGCAAGAAACAGATAAAAGATTTTTGCATTTTTTAAAAATTTGTGTGGGATATTTTTGTTCGTATTAGTGTATTTTTCAATTTCGGTATTTATGTGTTAGATTAATTTTAAACAATATTTATGTGGAATCAATTAATAATGGTTGGAAGAAAGTGAAATGAAACATATATACACAATTTTCTATCTAAAATTATTATATTTGTTTCAGAAATAAATGCCAAAATATAGCATAGCATTTTAGCATAAAACCCAGCAAAGTAACTTTTAGACTTAAAAAAAGTGATATTGAAATTAAGGTTACTTATACACTAGGTAACCACAAGCTATAGTCACCCCGACCTGCCTAGGCATACGGGAAATCTGAATGATGGCCGTTGCAACAGAAACGAGTACTGAGGTCGGGTCCTAATGGCCAACACAGCCTCACGGCCCAACCCCTCCCGTAGGAGGTACGTACTATCACTGGAGGGGGGGACTATGCCCCCCATTTCTGTAACCCTAGGCGGGCGAGTGCCTTCATATGAAACCTGAGCCACTCATCCACATTTCGTGGTGCCCACATCAGTAGGGTAATTATACACTAGGTAAGTAAAAAAAAAACCGTCTTTTTAATTCAAAACAGTAAATTGATCAAAAAATATATTCAAACTGTGAATTATTAAACAAGAAGACGTAGCAATAGGGATTGAATGTAACAACATCATTTTCAAATGTACACATTATCGTACAATTGAAAGCATTAGGATAACTTTAACGGTTTGATGTGTTTGTATTAGGTTTCAATATCCTATTTTATAAGTAGACTAGCAGTATGCACACGGCGTTGCCCGTGGAATCAGGACTTCAACAAAATGGGGAAAAAATGCCCACAATGTCATCAATCATTAGAAAAGATACTACAGCTGTAAACGTGCCAAAAATGACCCAAAACAACACAAAATATTAAATAAAAAAATTTCTAGATTAAATTTGAAAATTCCGATTTCGAATTGCATGGGGTCTCCATTACGACTACCTGTGTGCCAAATTTCATGGCTGTAAATGCGATAGATTCAACTGGACATCGCACACACACACGCAAACATTGCCTTTTATAAGTATAGATTGATAAGTTTGTCATATTTTACTTACTGCACTGTAATGTTTTAAACAAATAATTTAAAGAATTAAAATTGCACATGTTTGTTTTTTAATTTGAAATAGCAAATGATAATTTTTTGGGTAAATTTGGCAACTAAAATTTGATAAATAATATCTAAGAAAAATTACACTTTTATAGCCAGAAAAAGGAAAGATGAAAAAAAAATGAACTTAAGAATTCATCTCTTTTTTACTTAAACGTATTAAATCTCGTTACAAAAATATTCTCTATATATCTAGCTCTACAAAAATATTTTTATATGATTTTGTAAACAAGGATTATTTTTGATTTTATTTTCTTTAAGCTGACTTACTGTCCATTCTGTAGCACAGAAGATATCAAAGTGGCACCGTATATGCGTGTGTGACTCAAAACTGCATATAAATGTATCCTTTTGAAGTGAAACATATTCCCTAGGTTCATCGAAAGTCAAAATTTTTTTCCATGGTTGGATGGTGGGGGGGAGGGGCTGCAACTATTTCATATTAAATATTTGAATTTCCCCTTACTGGCATATAATACCTTTTGCTTTACGTAAGGAAAGAATCCTTCCTTGCTTTTTTGGTCACTTGAATATTTTGAAGCATAGTTTGAACTTTTCATGAATTTTGTATCTGCGTATAAGGGGGGAATTTGTGAAATATTATGTTGGTCATTTTACAGTTCCAGTATTCTTAGAGAGAGAGAGTAATACAGTTTTTAAAAATAAGGTTACGGCCAAAAAATGATATAAAAAAAATTATGCTTTGTGTTTGTCGTATTTACGCGTTCAGGATCTTTCTTTGGATGAAATAAGATTTGCAATTGCTTTTGAAGAGAGTTGTAAACGTTAAAATGCAGAAGTGTAAAGTTTTTATTTTGCTGTGCATACTGGTTTTTATTCTTTATCTAAACAGGAAAAACCGATGGTAGAAAAAAGATAAAATTAAAGGACAGAAGTAAAGGTTTTGATTTCTCATTTTATACTGGAACTTTAAGATTTTTCTGCCGTCGTCTGCAAAATAATGTTAATAAAAATTTGCTTGCTTTACATAAATTTATTTTAGTTTATTTATATTAACGTCCCGTTTATTAGCCACACGAGGGCTAATTTGGGGCGACCTCTTAATTTTGAACCGCTGTCAGATGAAGAGAACGACACCTGAGCTGACACCCCGCCTCCAAACTTCCGCACCACACCAGCGGAAGGATGTTTGGCTCCCTACGTATGATTTAACGTGCAACAGGCCGAATAAATGACGGATTTTCAGTGAAATCGAGTTTCAAACCGAAACCCTCCAGCTCCAAAGCCGAGACTTTACCACTAGGCAAAATCACTCCTCGATTTACATAAACAATTTTATTTAAAGATATTTGGTTATACAATTATCTAGCTTTTGTTAAAATATTCGCAAAAATTAATTGGATGTAGAATGCCTTAGGCATTTAGGTAATTTTTACTTAGGAATTTTATTAATTTTTACTCAGAAAATTGCAAGTTTAATTTGACCTAAAATAAAGAAATTATAATTTTAAATTTTCAAAGATTTATTTCATTGCGATGCTCCAAGGAGAAAATGAGAGATCTATCATCTCAAAATTTGTATTATTTAGTGAAGGAAGGGCTTTATTTTACAGTTGTTAATGTAATTATAGATACCTGTAGTTATCTTTACTCAGATATAATATATATTTTATAGAATTTGGTAACTTCATTTATGTGATAAGTAAGAATCTCCACTAAACTCCTTCTACCCCACATTAACTTGAGAACGAAGACAACTAGGGCCACAAACTTGGTGTCTAGGTATAGTAAAGATACCAGGCGCTACATGGTGAGGTTGGTTAAAGCGCCATCTGGCGGCAAGTAGCGGGGTTAGCTTTCCTATCTCGAGAACGGTATAAGATACGGGGAAAAAGTCAATTACAAAATTATAGAGCGTCTTCGATTTAGTATGAAAAGATACCTGGAGCGCAGTAACGCTAAGAACAAAACGTGTAAAACGCGCTTTTGCATGGTCGCGTTTTTCCAAACCTGTGACGTAACAACTCGCGACAACAGAAGAAAAGATCATCTTTTTAACAATAAGCGTCGACTTGATGGCATACTCGTTAGCGCAGGCATTTCTAACACCGAAAATAAAAGTATCTGCTGATAAATAATTGTTATGTTTTCTTTCTAACGCTTTTCTGACGTAAGTGTGTTGGAAATCGCGACCAAATAAATTCGCATTTTACTCCGTTTGTTCTTAGCATTATTGCAATCAAGATGTCATTTTGAAAAGACAAAATCGAAGACGCTCTACAATTTTGTAAATGACTTTTTTTCCGTATCTTGTAACGTTTTCGAGATAGGAACACTAACTCCGTTACTTTCCGCCAGGTGGCCTTGTAGCCGATCTCACCGTATAGCACATGGTCACTTTACTATACCTAGACACCAAGTTTGTGGCAATATTTGTCGCCGTTCTCAAGTTAATGTGGGGTAGAAGGAGTTTAGTTAACACCCTGTATTTGCCTTCTGGTATTAATTGACGATTTAATGATAAGATTCATACATCCCTTGCTCTGAATTTAACGCCGTCTCCTAAAATGACGTTCCGAACTCATGCAAGAATTTTTAACATTCGGGTTTGAAATTAAATCCAAATGGTAATTATTTTAAAAGACAAAAATTATCCAGATATGCACCAGTTTGAACAGGTATCTGAAGTAAATATTACTTTCTTATAAGGATTAAAATAACAACAAACGTCCCAAATAAGAAATGTCATTTAATTAGGAGGTGAAATAAATTCACAAATAAAGGGGTTAAACAAATATTTTGAGAAATTCAAATTGCAAAAGCATGTAAATTATATCTTTAATCTGAAGAAAAAAAGCTTTCTGTGAATATACAGGGTGTCCAACAAAGGATTCCCTAATTTTAAAATTAAATAATTCGGCAACGGAGATCGATAGAAGAACGAAACCAGTGATATGCTTAGTCTGAAAGCCGTAAAAATCTGATACAAAAGTTTCAAAATTAGTTATAAATGTTGCCGACAGGTGGCGCTGCAGGTTGTAATAGCTATTCAGAATCCGATAAGAAATCTATAAACTGTCCTTGGCAAGCACGAAAAATGCCTAATTTGAATCGATTGTGATGTGATTGCAACGATTACTTGCAAATGACAGTTTATAGCTTTCTTCTCGAAATCTGAACTGTGATTACAACGTACAGCGCCACCTGTCGGCAACATTTATAACTAATTTTGAAACTTTTGTATGAGATTTTTACGGCTTTCAGACTAAGCATATCACTGGTTTCGTTCTTCTATCGATCTCCGTTGCCGAGTTATTTAATTTTAAAATGAGGGAGTCCTTTGTTGGACACCCTGTATATAGATAGCGCTAAATACTTTCAATTCCATGGACAGATCAAAGCAAGACATATTCCAATCCTTCAAAGATAGAAAATACATTCCTTTTACGTGTTTATATATATATTAAATATTTGTATAATAAATCTTGTCAAAAAAAGTATTATATATTTGAGTATAAATATATTTTTATGCCGTCAGTGTATTTCTTTTGAGTATATTTTCTTGTACTTGGATGCAAGCAAACACGAAGGTGGCGAAAATCGCCTTATTTTTGAAGTGACACATATTCCTGAATTTCGCCTAAAGTCAAGATTATGTTTTAGAGGGTTAGCTGGTAGGAGTAGGAAGACCAACAAAATTTCAAATATTATCAGAATTCTTATTTATTTTTTTATTATACTACTAATTATTGACCTTAACATTTCCAGTAACGATATTTTCAATGAGAAGACCAACAAAATGCCAAATATACCGTGAATTCTTATTTATTTGATTTATTTTCATTATTCTATTAATTAATGAACTAACATTATCAGCAACTAGCTTTTCAATAAGCAGGCCATCAAAATTATAAATATTCCCTGAATTCTCTTATCTACTTTTTTCATTATCATTATTCTAATAATTAGTGAATAAACATTTCTAGTAAGGACATTTTCAAAAAGCACACTTAAAAAATTTCAAAAATTCCTTGAATTCTTATCTATTTTATTTCTTATTGCTATTTTCTTTATTATTGAACTGATGATAAGTAGAATAATAAACAACTCCTGCTACGACACTTTCAGTTTGCAGACCAACAAAACACCAAATATTTCCTGAATTCTCTTATCTACTTTATTTATTATCATTATTCTAATAATTAGTGAATTAACATTTCTAGCAACGATATTTTCAATAAGCACACTAACAAATTTCAAAAATTCCTTGAATTCTTATCTATTTTATTTCTTATTATTATTTTCTTTATTATTTAACTGATGTTAAGTAGAATAATAAACAATTCTTTCAATGACAACAATTCCTGCTACGACACTTTTAGTATGCAGACCAACAAAATTCCAAATATTCCCTGAATTCTTGTTTATTTTATTTCTTCTTATCATTTTCATTATTATTGAACTGTTGAAAAGTAGAATAATAATCAATTCCTTCAATGACAATTCCTGCTACGACAGTTTAGTATGCAGACCAACGAAATTCCAAATATTCCCTGAAGACGCATGTATCAACCATCCAGCGCTTTATCACACCATTGCATATTCAACATTGCGTCTCTATGACACTTACGCATCTGTAGTCGGGGAAATAATTTGGTTAAGTTTATGCAGTGTATTATAATGAGTCACCCTTATTACCGAATGTGTATTCCTCTGAAACGTGTCCTGCATACTAAGAGGACAGTCCGCGCCGTCTAACACTTGGATGACTCATCTGGGTACAAAGGGCGTTTTACCCATTGGTGGTCTTGTCACTTGCGATGTGTGTGTAATGGCTATGAAGGGCGTTAACCCTTTTTGTTGGAAGTAAGCAGAACAGTGTAATGAAACATGATGTAATATCATAATATACTCTTTTACGGTCATTAACTGAAAGTGAGGGGTGATAAATATGTGTATTAAGCGGTATTTATTATATGCTTTCCCATTTAGAAATTGTTGTTTTAGCGCTAATTGCGTTCGGAATGCTGATTTACGTAAAACTACCGAGATGATTTCTGAAAGTTTCAGAATTTGTTTTTCTTATTGGCTTTTAGGGTCAAGTTCAGCAGGAAAATAGAGATTAATTAATTTTAAAAAGAGTGCACTCATGTTTAGGACAAGCACTAGAATCAATACCATGACGAACGTAATGACGCATGTTAATGTCAAACACCATATTGTCATTCGCTGAGCTAAGTGGTCAAGATTCAAAATAGCACTAAACAAATAACCCTTTAACCCCTTTTGTTGGAAGTAAGCAAAACCGTATAATGAAACATGATGCAATATCATAATATAATCTTTTATGGTCATTAACTAAAAGTGAGGGGTGATATATGTGTATTAAGCAGTATTATATGCTTTCCCATTCAGAAATTGTTGTTTTAATGTTAATCGCGTTTGGAATGCTAATTTACGTAAAACTACCGAGAAACAAATATTTCGGAGTTTCTTTTCTTATTGACTTTTAGGGTTAAGTTTAGTAAGAAAATAGAGATTAATTAATTTTAAAAAGAGTGTACTCATGTGGAGGACAAGCATTAGAATCAATACCATGACGAACGTAATGACTCATGTTAATGTCAAACACCATATTGTCATTCGCTGAGCTAAGTGGTCAAGATTCAAAATAGCACTAAGCAAATAACCCTTTAACCCCTTTTTGTTCGAAGTAAGCAGAACCGTGTAATGAAGCATGTGATGTAATGCCATAATATAATCTTTTACGGTCATTAACTAAAAGTAAGGGGTGATAAATATGTGTATTAAGCAGTATTATATGCTTTCCCATTTAGAAATTGTTTAAGTGTTAATCGCATTTGGAATGCTGATGTACGTAAAACTACCGAATAGAACATTTAGAACTTTCAGAGTTTCGATGCTGTTTATTACTTTTGGGATTGAATTTGTTTTGTAAAGAAAAATTAACTAAATTGAAAAAAGCATATTCAGTGTGTTAAAACAAACCTTGAAATCAATTCATGGGATGCCGTTATCAAATGACAAACGCAATGGCGCATTTCCTCTAGTGCTTAAAAGCACGATTGACAAGATTAAATTTTGAAATGAATTAATTCTACAAATATAAAATCGACGGGAGGCTGTCTCTGCGAAACGGCTTCTGGGAGTGAGGGGCGTAGACTTACTTACCTTACTCAGCTGTGACTTTCTGTGACTAAAGTAGCTCTATGTGACAATTAATCTATAGTCTATAGTGACTCTATATATGCAAAATTCTTCGTGATTTTCAACAAATTTGCAACTGGACTGTGACTAAACCGTAAATACAATTTCTAAAATTATTTTTGCAATCTTCAATGCCTACCTTTCTCTGTGAAATGGAAGTAAAACCAACGCTCTATGTTATTTGGTTTGGAGCTATAAGCAGTTAACCTTATCGCGAAAATTGCCATAATTTGTTCTTTTCCCGACACACCATTAGACCACTATGGAGGGACGTAAGTCTACGTCAAAAAATAAATGTTTGCATTTTGCCAAAATTGATTTTTTTATAATTAATGAGACATTTGCTAGGCCGACGGAAATAATTTCGGCCGATTTAAACGATTTTAGTACCATGAAGAAACGCTAAATTGTATATTTGCTTCATAATTCAGACATAAACTGACAGTTTTACGAATATCATCCATATTCACGATCCTGATTTATCAATCTTTTGTAGGCTAACTACTAGATTTAAGGGTTAAAATGACTTCAGTATCTGCAAGAAAAAACAATATTCTGTATTATTCAGATAATTTGCAAATATCCTTTTCAAAATGGCCAACAAGATCATTACAAAAATAGTAAACATTTTAAACTGAAGAAAGGTTCAGATAAGATATAAGACATTAGAAGAAAGTGAATCTAAGGCAGGAACAATGGAATCAGTTAATATTAATGTAATTCTCAGTTAAAACACCGTGTCAGCTTAATATTGGAATCCATTGCGCTTATGTACAAGGACAATTAGACTCAAGCTGGTTGGATGCCATGAGCAATTTCTTTTATCGCGTGAATTGGCAGAAACTACGTTTTGAACTGAAGAAAATATTAACATTTGTTTAACATCCTATTGCTTTATTTTATTTCTTTTAATATTCATGTATTTTGTGTTCGCACGCTTTATTCTATTATTTTTTATATTCTATTATTGTACTTTATTTTAATTTGAAATCAGTGCATATTGTGTATTTTTGCTTCTCTACATGCTTAGGTTAACGCCTCCGCTAGGCGGCGCTACTAGTTTGTTTATAGTTTATTGTCTATATAATGATTCTGCTCACATCACACGTACTGACGGGACGCATATTTTTGCTTTATTCCTCAACACCTTCACGGACGTGTCGCATATTTTACTTTGTTGCTTTTCACATTTGTCTCCGCCTTGTAGAGACGCACTAGTTCTTTACAGCAACATGCAGTTCACATTAATTCTTGCTTACAAATTATTTGTCCTGTCCCTGTCAACGATTTCAAAAAATATGTTAAATCCATCCTCCACTCAAAATGGCAATCTCAATCGGACCATAAAGACACAAATAAACTTCATTCAAGAAAACGTCTAATTGATTGTTGGTCTAGTTTACCAATCAGAAAGTTTGACACAGTTATTACCAGATTAAGAATCGGACACACTCGATTCACGCATAGGCATTTGTTATTGGGGGAACCCGCATATCTTTGTGCAGCATGCTAATGCCAAATGACTGCTCACATTTTTATTGAATGTCGGCAATTTAATCATCAACGCATCCGCTGTTTCCATTCATCCTGTATCACTCTTAAAGACATCCTTCACAAAGATCCTCATCCACAACTTTTTACTTTTTTAACCCTATGGGCCCTATCCCGCCTCAAACCGCCCCATTCGACAGAGGTAGGACTCAGGCGGTTTCGGGCGCCTGAGTGAATTTTACGGGAGAAAGTGGTTCGTTTCATTGTTGACAATTGATCGCCCAAGCTTGGGTGTTGTCCTCCTGGAATTTCTGTAAAGAAAGGAAGGATTTCATTCTGTTTCCGTGAACGAAAATTTACTTCAGTTTTTCAGGTACTGGATTTCTCACTTTAGCCGGGTTCAGAGAGTTAAGAATGATTGGTTTTCACTCTTTGATCTGAAATTTTTACCATGTTTTCCTTGTTACAAGCTTTTTGTAGACATTGCATATTGACACCTCATACCGTATGACACTCCTTTTAACTGAACTCCTATACAAAGATTTTATCCTAGACCATATGTTTGACGCAGCATAATCAAAAATGGTTTCTGTGCCAATAAACTCCATCATACCATACCATACCATACTAATTATTTATGACCGCATTCCTAGTAGATGATCCTGCGTAATTGTATATAACTGTGCATAATGGTGAATATAGATATTTAACCTTTAAACAATGTTTATTCATTCTTAAATTAAAACAACATTAAAGGCTAAACATCTCCAGTCAACGCATTTCTCCAATTAGTAGTTCTAGAGTATTTGGAATTCGTGATCTATCAGCAGAATCAACGCATCGCAACAGCATCAACCGCAACAACCTCTATGAAATATATCGTCGCTTAACAAGCAACGCCATCTATCTCAATTTTTTGAAATTTCAGAGAAAAAGATTCAAATGAATATTTCGCAACCAATAACGAATATTTCTGAATATTTTCACGCCTGGTTGGAACATGCGGTCTCATGCTCATATTAGATTGTTTTTAAAAAAATCAGAAATATAGAAAATAGATTTAAAAAATAGAGATATATGGTGTTGTTTGTTAAGCGTCGATATTTAAAATCCAGTAAATCTGTAGGGGTCATTTCACATTACCTCAATAGCATTTAGCTACCATTTATTAAAACCCAGTCTTTCTATAGATTATAATCAACCAATTAGGAAATATTCACAATGTTTATTCATTTGAAATGATAATATTCAGTAAAACATCTTAAGTCATATTTATACAGACGAAATTTAAATTTTCAACAATGAAGCTATTTCAGGTGACATCATTGGACTAACAATTTATGGAAATTTGCATAAAAATTAAGCCAACATGCAATATTTGCGTTAACAACGTAATAATCTTGCTATTGAAACAGTCTTTAAACATATGAAAGAGATCTAGCGATCACAATTTAATGATAATTACTATTTCTTTCACCGTTAATGGCACATAAATTTGTAATATTCTTTCAAAAGAGGAAAATGGGATTACCATTTATTATTTAACTGTTCCACCCAATGATCATTAGAATTTGAATTTTCTAACAATGTATGTGTATGGAAGTACTACTATCACATTTTTCAGCATATATAGCTGAACATAAGTGAAAGGACAGCGAAATTGCTCTAATTTTTAGGACTCGAGACATTCCAAAAATTGTTCACCTATGTAAATATGCTTTATCGTGCAGCGCATCCTTCACCAAACACTAAACCGAAGGCAAATTTCAAACATTAGGAACACCGCCTTGTTTGAACGAAACTTCCCTCAGTCTCCTTATTTTTATAAGGTCGTTTTGATGAAAAGTGCATCATAAAAATGGCGCTCGGCTTTTGTTTTTAGATCATGAGGAGACATTCTAAAAGAGGAACAGCTAAAGCGAAACGACTGCATAAAATTCTAACCTGGACCCGAATTGCGTTTCAAACATCGATTCAGTGTCTCATCTAAAGCATACAAAATAAAAAACGAAGAAGTAGAAAAGTATTCCTCTGAATTTCAACATAAAAATTTTATTTCCAACATTTAGTCGAGTTAGGAAGCGCTCTGAGGAAGTCGTAAAGAAATTTGGAAGCGATTTCGAACAAATACGCTTCCAAAATGGCGGCTACTAAAAGTCGGAGCCATTCTGCGTTATCAAAACCTACTCTGGACGTTCCTGCATGCATATGAAATGAAGCGTGCGGAAGATGTAGATATGAATAAATTTGAAGTGCTTTAGGATCTTAAATGAAAGATCTGAAAGCATTTCGTTTATGAATTTGCATGGGATGATAAGGAATGCTTATATTCTGAACGAATATGATTTAGGTAACTATGTAGTAAATATTAGCCATTTTTCATTCTTAGCATAAATATATTAAATTTTTCCTACAAATAAAGAGATGCACATGTTTAAGAATGAAATATTGTTATGAAATTTTGGGATTCATTGTAATTGCCTAGTTAAATTTTTCTCTGTTTCTTTTAAATTGTTATCTGCCTTAAATTCTAAATTATTTACAATATCATTTTAAGCTTATGGTCATGTGAGTAAACTGTTTTTATCAAAATTCCATATTAAAGAAAGAACAAAATCTAAATCCTTTTATTGAGAAGTAAAGTCTAGAACTATAACACAAAAAGCAAAATTAATATTTTCCTTTTAATACGAATCACATAATTAAAATGTTTTTCCTAATGAAAACGAATAATGAAAAATTGAAGAATACAAAAATATTCCTATCATCACAATTTATGAAAAATTCCCTTTCCAAGTAAACAGCATTTTTCCATTTTCTAAGTAACTACAAACAATTTTCTTAACATTAAGCAAAGCAATTAGTCTTCTATGAGGATATAAACCACTTTCTGTAAGAGATATTCAGAAATAAATACTTTTGAAGTAATGAATGCATTCGAACGGTAGTTGTTTGGTGAGAATACTTTCCTTGTTCTTCGCCAACCATAAAAACAACAAGGAATAGAATATAAAATAAAATAAATGTTCAAATCATTGCAGTTTCTAAAAATAAAAGATGAAAATAGGTACTTAAGAATTATAATATCAAGAATCAGTTCTAACTTTCAGTTTTCCTACAATATACTAGTCAGCTACGAAGAAAAAAAGAGACATCATTCGAAAATTAGCTATTCCAAAACGTATAGCTGTCGCCTTAATGATTTAAAAACCATTAGATAATGCTTTGCACTGAAAGCTGTTAGTTTTTCAACTATTCGTGTGATGTGCGAAATGACATCGAAGAATGTTCCATGCCTTGTCATGCTTAAGATTATAAATATAACTTTCTTTCTACACTATCATTTATGTAATTTTCAAATGGAACTGGTGTTCTCAGTCCTGAAGCACCAGTAGAAGAGTCTTTTTATTATTTTACTTGAAAATTTTAGTTTTCTTGTAAAAGAGAAAAAATAGGACATACGATCAAAGCTAATAAGACTAGGTATTCATAAGTTCTGGATGTCCCAAAAGTCCCTGAATCCAAGAAATAACAAACTGAATTTTCTACTTCTGTTGCCAACAAAGATGGAAAAATATTTTTTAAAAATCATACGCAGTCTATATGGATGAAAAAATCAAGTCTCACATAAATGCAATTTTCCTTATTGTTTTCTAAGCAACCATCTTTTGAGGATAAACCAGAGCCTAATAAACCGAAAAAGCGAGAGCATCCTTCCGTTAGGCTTAGCTCAGAAATAAATATTTCTTATCCAATGAATCCTCCTCTAAGCTTCCAGTTCTTCTAAGCAAAAACTGAGTAGATCCGGATTCAGAGGACGTTTTTCTCATTTCAACGAAAGAGAAAAGAAAGAATAGAACAAAAGAAAAAATATCAGCACCATTTCAATCTATTACAATAAAACAAGAAAATCAGTTCCCTAGAATATTATAACATAAAAAATGAGAAAACCATTTTTCAAATTTTTCTTCTTTGTAGAATAAGACATATTTGTAGAATTTGTAGAATAAGATAGATTTGTAGAATTTGTAGAATAAGATATATCTGTAGAATTTGTAGCATAAGATATATTTGTAGAATTTGTAGAATAAGATATATTTGTAGAATTTGCAGAATAAGATAAATTTGTGGAATTTGTAGAATAAGATATATTTGTAGAATAAGATATATTTGTAGAATTTGTAGCATAAGATATATTTGTAGAAATTGTAGAATAAGATATATTTGTGGAATTTGTAGAATAA
>BGPR01001153.1:0-22500 GCA_013235015.1 Araneus ventricosus | reverse complement strand
TAACTTGCAGCAAATGTGTCGAGATCAGCCAATGTAGTGCCATCTAGCGGTGTTTTGGTGAGTGAACCGTGCGATTACCTCAGTTCAATGTACGAGTCGCTCAGGGTATGTATCGCAGATTGTACCCGAATAGACGTGGTGAACACTTACCTAACTGATTATCAAATCTTGGCTTCTTTCTGTGGGGAACCCTAAAAGCTATGATGTACAAATTGTCTGTTCTGCCTTGGAAATGCACCACTTGGCAATGTCAAGAAACTCGCAAACTCGCTTGTTTCCAGCAACTGATAGCAGAAACAGGGCGAAATTATCAAACAGGCAAACAAGGCTGGGCTATGAAATATGCTAGGGGCCTCAAGATATTTTTCTTACATTATTTTCATGGCATTTTGATTTGAGTTTTCATTTGATTTATAAAGGACGTGAATTCTAAATTATTCAGATGACAAATAAATATCGAGTTCCTCTTGTCCCAGTAAAGTCGCAGCAATGTTGTTAGGAGTTCTTTTATTCGTGCTTTCAGTCAATATATTTTCAAGTTGACTGATTGATTCGCAACGTAACATACCTTCCAAATTTGCATTAGAATAATTAGATTGCGTTAAAAAGTTTTTTTTTAAATTTATTTTACGATTTTGTTTAAAATTAAGTTTAACTTTAAATTTTTTGACTCGCGATGTTCTGAAATCAACTCTATTGAAAGTGACCCTGCAATAAAATATTTTGTTATTTCAGTTTGTGATAATATTTATTAAAATATTTCTTACGTAAAAATTAAATTTAAATCAAGTGAAAAGTATTTGGTTTTCGAAATTGGTCAGGGACTTGGAAACTTGTGATGTCCACAGGCCGTTACAGAACTTAAACTGACTGTGGTCAAGTATGCTTCATTTAAAATTGCAGGAACCTTCGCGAACCTCTTTTGGCATCATTAAATGTTTCCATATATTACGCCATCCATTAAAGTTTGTCCATTAAGTGAATGCATTTCTTTCAGCAAAGCGTCATTTCTGCTTCTTGCTCGTCGTGACTATAGTTTCTTTTAATGTTATCTATCTCTTTTTGATATTGTAATATTCGCAACGAATAAAAAAATATACATATGTAGAATTATTAAAATATTTCAAGAAAGGAAATTAATTAGATAAAAAAATCGTTTGGTCATAAAATAAATTAATTTAAAAATATCGTTTGGCTGAAAAAGGAATTAATTTAAAAAATCGTTTGGCATTAATTATTTTCTAAAGGTTATAAAAGTAGTGTGGCAAAGATATATTTGTCTTTTGCTAACGTTTCCTAGCAACGGAAAAGGATAATGATGATGGGACATGGAATTCTATGTCAGTCAGTGATGTAACGTTTGTGATGCAAGTGTATGTGTTTGTTTTACATGTTTGTGATTGTGGAAGACGTCCAATAAATTTATTATTTTTGATAAAGAAGGCTCCACGATTATTCATGCCATGTTGAAATACATCACAATATATTCTACCTGAAAGGTGAATTCGTAAATCCGTTTCGTTTCAACCCTAAAATGAATTTCATCAGCTACAGTCCTGAACGTGGTATCTAGGACAAAAGGAAATTTTATGCGTTGTACGAAATGTATCCTACAGCGCCCTCTCACGGTAAATTTCGTTAATTTTTGAAAAACTGTAGAAGGTATGACCAGAATCTTAAATGCAATGCAGAGTATCATAGATTTAGTAGAAAAAGCATATTTTGAACAAGAGCCCGATAATATTGTTATTTATTTCTAAAGTAATGTAATCATAGTTTTTAATAGATTCCCTTCCACAAAATAATGAAGAAAGTTTTTCATAAAATAATTGCTGATAGACATGCTATTCTTAAGTTGTTTCACTAATTTTTATTTGTTTTTCGTAATCATGGCATGCATTTGATGAGTGTTGCAAAATCTCATCAAACGAATTAATTCATATTCAATAATTGTCAAGAATAAAAATATATTTATTTCTACTTATATATGGAAGGAGTCGAATGAAATGAATACATCGACAGTGACGAATTTCACAGTTTCCTATAAACGTTATACTAAATAGATCTGTAAATAAACAATAAATGCACTTGTGAAACCTTATTTCCGAGCTCCATAAGAAGATTTATAAACTTTATTGTTGTCCTATAGTTTTAACAGGATCCATTGTTTTCTTGTTCCATAAGGCTGCTTTTCGCAGTAATTATTTTAAAACAAGAACCTGTCTCATTAATATATGACATTTGAAATAAATCTCCTTCTACAAATATACAGAGCACATACACAACTTTAAGGAATTTACTTCAAAACGTGAATAAAATATGCTGTCTGTATTCTTATTAAAAATGTTAATTGAATTGAAATATAAATTTGAAATTAAACAATCCGAATGAAATACTGGATTCAGGACTAAAAATGGATCTGATCTGTTTTCAAATGAATTCAATTGGGATGCAGAATTTATTATTTATTTCCTGACATTTTGTATATTTCCTTTAATCATTCATCTCAATTTTAAATTGATAGAAACTGGCATTTAATGAAAGATAAAATTGTCTACCTGGAAGATAAAACTTCCTACAATGGGTATGAAATCAATGCAAGTATAAGCTTCAATACATTTTAAGATGAACGATGAATAAGTCAGTGATTATAAATGTAATTAGTAGAATAAACAATTGATCTTTAATCATATAAAACTCAGTTGAGATAAAAGGTAGCAAGACTTTACATTCCAGTTTTGCGCGTTTCTTAATAATGGAGTTTGTGAAAATTTGATAGAATTCGAAGCATGTACAGTATTTATAACATAGCGAATACAATATTAATATTTGGTAAAAATTCATAATTTCAAAAAAATATATCCATAGAACAGAGAAAATACAATCTAGTTAAGGACAGAACTCATGAATACTTCAACACTGAAAATGAATGCTTTTAAATATTTAAATAATTCCATTGTAATTTATTCTTTTGTGCACTGTCCTGAAATTTTATCCGAGTATCACTTAACTCAAGACTTCTAATTCTTCTGCTGCAATCTAGGCCTGAAGACTTCAATTTTCACGAAAATGACATTTCTTCATTCTAGGACACGACTTCTCTCGATAGTATTCTTCTTAATATTGACCTATCGTGCATCCAGAGCATATATCTCGAATGATGTGTGACATTGATACAAATCTCAACTAATAATAAAGGAGAATGTGTGTGTGTTGGCGCTCTACAGGGCAGACCATTGGACTTAGAGCAACGAAATTCGGCACAAACATACTTCGGAAGGTGTGAATGTGCACCTACGAGCCCTTTTTTTAAAAATTAATTAATTAAAAATTAAGCAAAATTTTGGCTATTCTCCTTAATAACTGCCAAAAATAATACAACACAAAAATCATTCTTAAGCCATCTGAAATTGCAAAAATTACCTTTTCAATTATATCAATCAAGTTGCCCTACAATTTGTTTCTAATTTTAATGAATATTTAAAAATATTTTTGGCATAATTTACAACAATACTTTCCATTGTTGCAACGCAATGCAAAACGTTTTCATTGTTTAAACAAACATTTATTTGCTTGTTTCTCTATCATTGTTGAAAGTTAATGTAATATCTTGGTGTTTAATGCTAAGTTTTAATCAGCTTGTTTTCATCCAGCTAACATGCGGCTGAAAGTAAAATGTGCCCATCCATTTTAAAATTAAAATCAAATGCATATTTTGCAATAGGAATAAGAGTGAAGTTGATGCCGACAATGTGCAATTTGATATTACATGACAAAGCCAGTCACTTGACTCTATTAGGGACGTTCACGCAGCAACGAATAGAACAGGCGCAAAATCTACTAAGAAATCTAAAATTCTTAGGAGAACCATGTATATCAAATTATGCATAAGCGATTCAATTGAAATTATATTCCCGGAGAACAAGCTGATCGCCAAATGCGGCTATTATTTAATCAAAATGCTAGATTACGTGCCGACATCGGAAAATAATTTCAATATGGTAGAATATAACGAATCCTTGTTTTATTTTGGGACGGCTACAAAACCACACACCCTTTATGTGGTTAAACATTAGTTTTGAATGCCAGAGGTAGAGGTAAGACTTTTAAGTATATGTGTTAAAAACAGAGAAAAGTGTTACAAAAGGAACATTTAGGCATAGTTCGTTGATTTTGCTCTCACAAATACGCTGTGTCATACGCCAACATATGAGCTGAGAACTTGGTGTAGGTAGGGTAAGATAGCGCGACAGAAGATAGCCTTATTCCGTTGAAAAAGTATAATGTTTATTTCTTTGCAAGGGTAGATGCATATAGGCAGAACACCGATGATATGTGATACTTGAATTTTTGCAGTTAATGCTGTTCTTTCTAGAAATCAGTACCTATTATCTCTAAGTCTTGGATAATTCTTCAGAGGCTTTTGGGTTTCGACTGGGATGTATCTCCATAGATATAACCATAGCAAAACAATGTATTATTATGTTAATAATAAACATTTTATTTAGGGAGTTGAAAGCTACTCCGGTGTTCAGTATTTAAGTGACAACGTGAAAAAGGCGGATAACATAAAAACTTTTATTTGAAATAAGTAACACTCTCATTGATCGGGGGTATACTAAAAGACCAGAAATATACACAATTAATACTCAGTAAATTGTTAAATAATAATTTTATGTAACACAGAAGTAGTATTCCAGACGGCTAAAATCCCATTGTTGGATGTGCTTTAAGGTATCCGAAAACTTTCGGAGCAATTTTTAAAAAATTGTTATATAGAAACACCATAATATGTTTTTATTTAATTTGAACTTTATAAAGATTAAAAATAGAGAATTAAGTTCGAGTATAAATTTTTATGAATTTTCAAAAAAACAAAATTTGTGCTGTTTTCCAGAGGAAATTTTCAAAAACTTCATACATGCTAGAGGTCAAACTTTTGTAATAAATCAAATAAAACTAATACTAAAATAAACTACATACTATAGACTAGTGCTAGTACTAGAATCTTAACATTCTTTGGATAAATAAAAATTTTAGAGCTAATCGAACAATCATTATAAGATTTTCAACAAATTTTTTATGTAATTTTTCAAATAAAAGACCATAATTAAACAGAATATTGTTACAATGTACATTATTCGAGTAAATTCACTAGAGGAACATTTGAAGAAAGTGTTCACAAAATTTCAGAACAATCGAATGATAATATCTTGAGTTATCATGTTTGAAGTGTGAAAATTATGCATAACATCTAGTTTTGAGAAAAATCATATTTTTTAGTTTTGCCAAACGCTTAAATTAAGTATCTAAACTTTAAAAACATTCCTAAAAATATACTAACAACATATTAACTTAAAAAAATGCAGTTTAAAAGAATTTTTGACAAGTTTCTGTCCCGTTAAATGACAACTTCCGGTTATTTAAACGCCCACTTCCGGTTTTAGGTTTGTTATAAAACAATTAATATCTCATCCTCTACTTAACGTACCGACAGAAGTAAATATGTTTTAGAAAGGTAAATGAATGAACTGTTCAAAACATCAAAAATAAAAAAAATTGGGAATTTTGGCTGAAAATCGATTTTTCAACGTGTTCGAATACTTAATGTGGAATGTGATAACCTCGGCTGGTAGCAAACGTTCGACAGCGTCGATCCAGACCACTAGCAAGATAATCTATGATTGCTTGAGGTTTCTCCGTCCACGCAAATCGAAAACTCCCTCTTATCTCCGAATGGTTCGGTAGAATGTCAGACAGTGAACGTAAACATCTTCTTAGCATGTCCCATGTATATTTTACACGTGTGTAAATGGGAATTAAGTGAATTGATATTGATGACCATTACCTATGAAGCTGCGTTTCAGATTCTAAGTAAAGACAGACCCTGTGTACTCGTCGAGCATTATTGTCCATAAAAACAGAATCGGGAGCCATGACTGCGAGAAATGTTCGAATATAATGGGTAATGATTTCATCACTATACCGCAATGTTGCCACATTACTACGAGAGACCATACGGAGATCAGCGCATTAGCTGACAGCAATCCCATCTCTAACCATCAAACCACCACATGTCTTAATGCGTGCAATACACGATTGTTTCTGGAGTGACATCGAGTTCCAGAGGCCCACAAGATCAACAATCAGAAATCTGTCTGTTTGACCGGGACTGACCGGTAAAGGGTGCATTGAGCTTTTCTTGTGTCCTGTTCAAGTACTTTGGAGCCCATTCTAAGCGGCTTCTTCTGTGCGATGCCACAATGGAGCTCAACTCACAAGTTTCGCTGCATATAGACTGTTGCATACAAATTACCGTGAACACCTCTTCCAATTGAAGCTGCTAAGTCGGAAAGAAGGTGATGTGCAGCCATTGATCTGTTGTTTCTTGCTTGCAGACACTGAAAAAAGTGACCGTGAGCGGAAATATGGTACTTTTCCGTTAGCCGGGCGCAAATGTCGCCAAAATTTAGCGGAATCCTACATTATTTGGCGATTTTTCGCTTCCTCCCGACTAAATTGATGTCGCCAACTGTGAACCAAACGCGAGCCAAGTCGCCGGGCGCAAATGTCTCCAAAATTTGGCGGAATTCTACATTATTTGGCGATTTTTCGCTTGCGCCCGTCTAAGGGAAAAGTACCGGAAATATACAGCACCCAAGCCAACTGCAGCGAGCAACTATTTGCAAAACTTACATCCTTCTACAAGTATTTTGAATAATTTTTGTTAAGAGGCCAAGAATACAACCCATAAACTCTCTCGTGATCTTGAACCTTACAATACCTTTATCGCCCATCTTGTAAAAAATTGCAGAAACCGAATATTGGTTCTCCACATTCTAATCCAATTCCCACATTTCAATCCTGACGCATTCGCTGGTTTTATTTTTCATGTATCACTCTTAAAGACATCATTCATAAACTCTCTCATTCACAACTATTTACTTTCTTCAAAAATAGATTTTTTACCATGTTTAAACGTGGCATTTTCCCCGTGGCTTGATTTTTTTTTTGCAGATTATGCAAATTGAAAAGTCATTACATGTGGCAGAATATTTTTAATTAATTTAAGTACCTAAATTGAGATTTACCACATTATATTTGTGACGCATCATTATCAATAATGGCTTATGAATCAGTAAACCCTATCAATCCAAGCAAGTTTCGTTTAGTTATATTAACATCCCGTTTTGAAAAAACCCGATGACTATTTTCGGACAGACCTTGTATTCTTGAGCCGCAGTCAGAGGACGAGGACAACACCTGAGCTGCGTCCTTTCTCTTAAAACTTTTTTTATCATACCTGCGGGGGGAGGGACGGATGACTCACGTCAGATTTAATGCGCGCCAGGCCCACAAACACGGTGAATCATCAGTGGAATAAGGTTTCGAACCTTGACCCCATATGCTCCGATGTCGAGACCTTACCTCTAGGCCTTGCGAACAAACAAACAAAAGCAAGGCATGCCTTAACCCACTGAGCCATAAAGTAGGCCATTCACTGCTCTTTCAAAATGAAATTTTTGAAATACGGTAAGGAAAAGCTTATCATCAAGGTAAAGAAACTGTCAAATTTGGAGCAAATGATTCGAAATTATGGAATACAAAAGAACTTAAAATTCAAAACTCAATCCGCCGATTCCAATTTGAGACTCCGAGGCGAGGGTAGTGTAAAAAAAGGATCTGCCTACATTGCCACCTCGCATCGAGGCTAGAAATGAAACTCGAAATCTCCCGCGTGAGGGAAGAGTAGTCTGGGTGGCAGAAATAATGCGACTTTGAAACTTATCTCAGAACAAACTTTGGAACGTCCGCGAATGCTTGCCTAATTTTTCACTAAAATGGGTGGGGAAAAAACCAGACTTAGGGCAAATGGCATAGCTAGCCATCCCGTGAATTCCCAGCAGAAAGGTAAAAAATACAATACATAATATCATATTTTAAAAAGTCCTTTGTATTCGCTTATAAATAGTAAGCGAAGCCTTAACTTTCTTTTTTATAGTGAAGTAAGGTGAGATTTCCGGCCGTCTACCACCGCCAAGTTCTCAGCTCGTGTGTCGGACAAAACGCATTAGTATGTGTAAAAAACAACCCACGAGGATTCTCTAAATGTTTCTTTTATTACGCGTTCCTACGAACATTCCGTTTTTGGAGGAGGCAGTTTAAAAACTTACACGTTCCATCCGGCATGCGAAACTATAATTTAGCCGTATAAGGGGGGGCTTTGTGTGGTCGTAGAAACTCTAGATTCACGTGCCGGCACGGAATCTAGCATTTTACCGAAGCTTTTGTATCCATTACCCCACGTCATACGAGAGTAATGCTCTCGCTGCACGATACATCAAAATGTGCGAGAATGCTAACGAGAGAACTCGTGTCCTTTAAAGGAAGAAACGGAATCTTCGTAAAAATTGAAGACCTCGGGCGAAGATTGCAACAGAAGAATAAGTTCTGCGTTAAGTGATACTTAGGTGGGATTTGAGCAGAGCGCAGAGAAAAGGATAAATTTTAATGGAACTATTTAAATATTCAAAAGCATTTCATTTTGAGAACTGAAATATTTATGAGTTGCATCTTTAAGCAGATGGTACTCTCTCAATTAGATGTGTATGTTTTGATATGATGAATTTTTATGAAAAGAGCTGGCATTCGCTGTGTTATGCATAATTTACTTGTCTTTCGTTCAATCAAATCCTTGCGAAGGTTGTTAGGGTTAGAAACCTACTGAATGTACAATCTAGTAATCTAAAATTTTAATGCGCTCTGATGTGGTTTGCAGTAAGATGTTTTTATTTCACAATTGAGTTTGAATTAGTATTTAAATTAGATTATTCTTAAAATATTTTTTAAAGCTTTATATTCTTCGGTTTAAGAGAGATTAAACTTCATTTAATATTTCAGTTAGGTATCCATCGAAAAATAATTTTAGTTAAATATCAAAGAAGACAAAAAATCGGAAAAAAGATTTTTCAACTTTCAAAAGCAATGTTTGATTAATTTTATAATAAAAATTAGAATTCTAGATTTTTATAAAAATTTCTAGTCTTTGGCGAATGTAGTTAAAATCCATCTTTTTCTATATATATATAAGAGCTTAATAACTGAAAGGGCTAAATGAATGAAATTTTGTACTTGTTTTTTACACCAAATCTGTAGATTTCCTTCAAAGCCTGGACGAAATCCATTAATGGAAGCTCGATCTACCAATCCGTGCTTATATGAACATCATAACTCATACAGAAAGATATGGAAATCGCTTGAATTAACTGATATTTCGATATAATTTTTAGCAGTATTGTTACAAAGATGTAATTTCGGTTTTCTGCCTCGCCAGTCTTATAGTTTGGAAGAGAGTTTTACAGGGGTAAGCATGGAATGACCGGCGGCGGCCACACCTGCACCCCTGACGTAGGTGATCATTTTGGCCACTTAACGACAAAATTTGGCGACTTTGACGACAAATCAGAAATTCCCGAAAATGCTATCATTTTCTGGATATCTCTATTAGGAGAGGAGATTCTAGAATGTACTAGATAATTCCATGTGACGTTGCGACCAATCAAGCAAGGGAATATAAGCGGATGCAGCAGACGGGAAGAACTATTTTTTAGTTTCGACTGCAGTGCGAGCTCGATAGCTGGTGACTTGAGCGCCATTGAAAGAGCTGTTACTGTCATTATTAGTGATTTGCTGGCTGTTTGTGTTGCTAGACTCCTAAGTGCTGTTACTGTTATAGCTAGTGATTTGTTGTCTGTTTTTTGTGTTGATAATCTGTATAAGTATTAGTGTTCCTGTTGCCTGTGCTTCGTGTTTCCTGGATATTTTTGAATAAACCGTCCTTCTCCATTATCTTGCTTATTGGACTGTTCTCACCGTACACACACCGAACGAATTTCGTAACAATATAGTCAGTGACTATTTATTTTATAGCATCTTGAAATCAGGAACTGTTTTGGCGTTGACCTGTATTCCTGTCCATATAGTAGATCTGATCGCAATATATTCGAAAGCTAACGGCTACATACGTCCAGCTTCTTCCATTATTTATATTATTAAAATTATTTAATATATGGAAAAGGAAACTAAAATGATAGAGCGCGAAAGAAACGTGAAATATCTTAAAAGATAAAACGGTTAAATAATACAGAGTAATATAAGATAAACATTTAAACATGTTTTTATAAGCATTATATTTGATAGTATGAAACTTAAATTATTGCAATTGCATCCAGGCGACGGGAGAGATTAAGTTGAATTAAAATAAATTATTTTTAAATTGCATCAAGCTTAGAAAAAATAAGAAGAAAAAAGTATCTAAACACCTTATCATGATTTATCCTCTTTCTTCGTCGTCCATTTTCGTGCACTTTTTGTAACATACATTTTTTATAAAACAAACAATTATCCATTGAAACCTATTCAAGGATTTAAAAAAAACAGGACTAAAATAGAACCGTTTTTCACTCACTAAAAAACGGAACACCTTGATAACTATTGACGTTTCATAAATCACTTTTTTATTCCTCACTCCTTTTAATTAGGAAATAATCAAAGTTGAACTTTTTATCTAGCATTTATAATGAAAAAGAAGAAAAAACGCTTCCTGATTGTAATTAACTTTTTTCATAAATATCGTTATTGTATGTCACAGGAATTTCGCCATTTTTTATCATTCTATTGAAGTTTCTTCTGTGTAACATTTCGCGTTAGTTTCCGGATTCACTCGAGAGGAAAATCCGATGATAAATTTGAGCAGACGATAAAAAAAATCGTTTTCAAGTTAATATCAAAATTTAAATATTTCTTTTCACGGGTTTATTCTAACTATCATAAGGAGGTTTATTCATATCCCGAATCCGCTATTTCTTTCATCATCGGGGACATATTTTCTATAGCAATGATGGTTATTTTCCTTTTTATTTGCAGAATTATTTCTGAAAGAAAATAATATGACCGTCATTTATCCCGTCTTTATCCCTTAAGAGCGTTTCGCATGAGAAATTACTGTGAAAGAAAAGAAAATACATGTTTGGAAGATTCTATATTTTTTGTGTATATAAAAAAAAAGATATATATATATAATCACGTTTTTTTTATTACTCGAGCAATAGTAATAGCATATGTTTCTGACCATAAAAAGCACTAATTTATTTTTACAGCCTATATACACTGTAAGGAATAACATATAATGGAAATTTAACTTGATGGTGAAAAAGAAATGTCTAATACACAAATATTTTGTTCAGAATAAATAATCTAGCAGTTTTTGAAACAAATGTGTATTTCTATTTGAATAAATTATAGGAAAGTTTGAAGAAACGCTTTCACAAAATTTTAAAAAAAAGTTTCATGCCTTATTTAAAACCCAACGAAAGTTCGCTCGATATAAAGTATCAGCATATTAAATGTTACGGGACAAAGAATAATTCTTATTTTGATAAGTTCTTTGGAACATTTTGGTAAGTTGCGTTATGTATTGTTAGTTAGTAATCTTTCCATGGATTTATTCCAACTATCATTAGATTGTTGACTCATCAGTTTCATTTTAACTATATCTAACTATCACATCATCCCATGTGGAAACTGATATTAAACGTTAAATCTAGGTTCTCTCAAGAGGAAAATTCTACAATAATATTGAGCAAAGAGAAAAAAAGTTGCTTTCAAGTTTTCCTCACAACTTAAATACTTCTTTTCGCTATTTTATTCTAACTATCATAAGGAGGATTATTCGCCTCCCAAATCCGCTATTTCTTTCATCACCGGGGACAAATTTTCTACAACAACGATAGATATTTCTTTTTAAAGAATTATTTTCCTTTTAGAAAATAATACGGCGTCATTTATTCAGACTTTGTTCTTTAAGGGCGTTTCACATGAGCGTTTATGGTGAAAGAAGGAAAACATCCTTTAAGAAGATTCAGTATTCTGTGTGCGTATAAAAAATTATAATCATCATTCGACATATCTTAGGAGATATTTTATTGCTTCCACATTTTTAATTGTATACCATTTTGATCATAAAATGAGAAATCTATTGTTCATAACTGTTATAAACCGGAGTTAGTTATAATATCTAGAGTTAGTTAACCCGAGAGAGAGAACGCGCTTCTAGTTAGTGAACGTTAAAACGTGCAGGGTCATAGAATGACCCAAAACTGAAATCCAACCCCGCGCTGTTAAAAATATTATATTTTCAGTTGGAAAAATAACGCTTTTGACTTTTAGACATTAAGAATACAGTGCTTAACACAAATAAAATCTACTCCACTATTATCTATATATATAAATGATGAAAGTATGTGTGTGTATTTGTTCGTTTTTTGATTCTTTATGCACGTCCACATCGTTCGACTTATAACGGCCAAATTTGGCACAGATTCGAATTATATATTTTATTTATTTAATTAAATAACGAAAATTAAGCTATTTTTAGACGTTTTTCATCAAAAACTTCTAAAAAACTTATGGTACAAAAATTATTTTTACATCACCTTGAAAAGCAAATGATTATCTTTTCAATGATACCAATTTAATTGTTGTACAATTTTTTCTGTGTAATTAACGCTTCAAAATTCATTTTAAACGCAAATTAAAATAATGTTTCCTATTGTTATAAAATCAAATTTATTGTTTCATCAAATGTTTTATTCACGTTCTTTAACCCCTGATAAAGTTTAAAAAATATTAATTTCTTTGGTCAAAGTAGACATCTTTTTTCCGCTGTTATTTCGTAGCTTGCATTTAACTTCCGTTTTTATTTCGTAGCTTTTAACATGCACTCAGAAATCCAATGCCGTTAGTTTAGTTATTACGCGATGTTTCGTTGAAATTTCACAAACTTTTAAACGATCCTAATTAGTGTGAAGCGGCGCAGCGACCGGGGAGTAAGTGAAGTATAGATGTCTGATGATGATGATAAGTTTATGATTATCAGATTTATAAAACACTAGCTGTTACCCTCGGCTTCGTGCGCGAAGAATTTGAATTGTTACTTTTTTTAAATTCACGAATATAAATGTTTCGTTATATGTAGAAAGGGGAAATTAAGGTATCCGACTGTGTTCGGAAACATTTTTTTTGAAAAATAACTTATATATATATTTTAATGTTATTTTTCAACTTCATATGTTTTAAAACTATGAAAATATTGTAAAATTAGGCTTTCAAAATAATATTTTTTTAAAAAAACTGAGAAATTTGAAGAAAAATGACTACAATATTTGCCTTACGCTAACAGCAATAGACAAAATCATATTCTAAATATACATAAATCCTTGTATGAGTACATTTTTATGACAGTTATCTGTGTTATTCTCTAAAATATTTTTTGTACTTCAAAACAGTTTTGAGATATAGCTGAACATAGTTACTAAACTGGTAATTTTTCATAAAAAAATGCTTTTCGTTTATATTTAAGCACTTAAAAAGAATACTTGATTTTAAAATTGACCTTAGTTTTTAGAGGAAAACATCAAGCATATTACAGAAAACAATCTCAGAAAATTTCGTATCAATACTTGAATAACTTTTTGAGAAATCATTGTTACGGTCGACGGTTTTCCTCAAAAATATAATTTCTCAGAAAACACATTTAAAGTTTTCATGCAACATAAAATAATGCTTACAGTTCGGTAATAAAACAGCTGTAACTCCATTTGTAATTCACGTAGAGTAAACAGTGAGACAGTTTTAGAAAGCTGATTAAACAGTCTACAAAATTAAGTCATAAATTTTTTTTTGATAATTTCATCAAAAACGATGATTTTAAACCAGTCGGATACCTTAAGAGTTCTGATGGTTGATAATACATAATTGGGCGACTAACAGGAGTGTACTGTATATGTGTCTGATGTTACAGTTAGGTAAATTGTTTATATATGATAACACACTTTTCTATACGACGTTTTCTGTTTCACGTTTTATGCACCGATGTATAGGTTTAGTGGGCTGGACACACGCGAACATGCCACATATAGTTATCAATGGAAAAAATATGATTTTTCCAAATGTACACCTGCCCCTCTGCCAATTTTCATCCAAATCGGTTTGGTAGTTTTGCCGTGAATGCGTAACAAACAGACAGACACACTTTCGCATTTAATATGTTATATGGATATTTATGAAAATAAACAAAATTTTCAGATATAAAGGTGAATTTGTTCAAAGTCTAACCGTTGCCTAGCAACGGAGTAGCTATAAATCTTCGTTATTTCAAAATCGTCTGCACGTAATTAACAATTATGGAACTTTCAAAAATTAATAACAATCGAAGGGAAACTGTCACAGAAATAGAATTAGTATCATTGAAAAGGTAAATATTTGAACGTTAAGACGGTAAAAATATTTTTTGTCGGACAATTTGCTCCGAAGTTACGGCGGAAAAACGGTTTCGGTTAATTTCTAATTAACTGCCTGTTTAATTAACTTTTGGACTTAGAGAAGTTCATAAGTGTCTTCCCCTTGTCTCAAATAATAAGTGTACAAAACTTAGTTGAAAAACGTCCATTGTGGTTTAGGAGGATATGTGGAACATACCCACATATCCACATACACACATACCCACAATGACTTTTATTTATATTAAGATTTTATTTAGAAGTTTCGCAGTAACCAAGTTATACAGTATATTTGTTCATTGTAAAGCTGTATTAGTTATTCAGCTATATATTGTTTAAAATAAATGTTCTTTTTCGAATTTGCTCGCATTTTCATTCAAACTATACTCTTATAAGGTGATAAAAACGCTATATTTGAAAGTTTTAATTCAAGAAGAAAAGATTCAATTCAAAGAAGATTTACGTTTGTTGGAGAAAGTTATTGACAATATTTGAAGGAAACAAAAAACGGGAGGCCGGTATATAAAAAAAATATGGATCCCGACCAACAGCGGGTTTCAGCTAGTCCTCTAATAAAGCAAGGATTTCTAGAGGGTTCGTTTTCCGTGCATCTCTTTCAAGTGAAAAGTTTGGTGCGGATTTCGCGATAAATATATTTGTTCACTCTACAATTAACTGCATCATGTTATAGTGGATGAAAAACTCCCAACTCTTTACAGGGCGTGTCATATCTTTCACTGGCCGTTTTGTTCTAGGTAAGCGCGACACAATATTATGACAACGAATATTCTGCCTAAATTTTGTTTTCCCCCACTGAACGCCATCTTTTGATGCAAACCATTCACAGTTATATTCACTTCTTCATTTCCAGAATCTCCGTCCTCTTCCGATTCCGTCGCATGTTCTCTGACACTTTCATGATCTGAAAAATTCTCTTCTAAAATATCCTCAGGTCTATTGCCTTCATTGTCAAAGTCAAAATTCTCTTCAGCCTTCATTGCCAAAGACAAAATTATCTTCGAAAATATCCTCAGGTCTGTTGCCTTCATTGTCAAAGTTAGAATTATCTTCGAAAATATCCTCAGGTCCATTGCCTTCATTGTCAAAGTCAAAATTCTCTTCGAAAATATCCTCAGCTCCATTGCCTTCATTGTCAAAGTTAGAATTCTCTTCGAAAATATCCTCAGGTCCATTGCCTTCGTTGTCAAAGTCAAAATACTCTTCGAAAATATCCTCAGGTCTGCTGTCTTCATTGTCAAAGTCTGAAACTTCATCAGTTTCAACTTCAGCAAGGAGTTGACGTAAGCCCTCCATTTCTTTTTCATTTGTAATCGGCATTGTGAGCAGCAGGTAAATGCTTCGATTCGGAAATAAAAGCAACGAACTGGCGTTTTCAGCCGTGTGAAATAAATGGTCTATGGAACAATGTGCCTGTTTGTGTTTATTATACATGTACAAAACATTCTAAATGTAACATAATTGTAAATGTATTTTTTTCGTATTTTATCAGCATTTTTAACAGAACCTTTTCGTTAAGCTATACATTTTATCTTTTAAAACATGAGACTTTAGCAAATCTTGTCTATTAATAATAATTCACTAAGTTATTGTTATATAAAACTGACTCAAAACTGATCGTTTCAAGACTAGCACTTTTTGACGATTTTATTCCGGAAAGGGGTGGCAGGCAATGAGTAAGATGATCTCATTTCGGGGATATTTTTATTAGGTCAAGTTAAGTAAAATGTAAATACCTCCCCTCCATTTCTCATGCACCCCTGTTTTCGTGAAATCAACAATGCCTGGCGCATGCGCAAAAGTGCGGAGGGTTTTTGAAACTGATAATCATCAATACAAATTACAATTATATAATTCCAATTATATGAGACATGATACATGAGACTTTAACAAATCCTGTCTATTAATAATAATTCACTAAGTTATTGTTATATAAAACTGACTCTATACTGATCGTTTCAAAATGAAAAGACTTGCACTTTTTGACGATTTTATTTCGGAAAGAGGTGGCAGGCAATGAGTAAGATGATCTGATTTCAGAGATATTTTTATTAGGCCAAGCTAAGTAAAATGCAAATACCTCCCCTCCATTTCTCATGCACCCCTGTTTTGGTGAAATCAACTCTGCCTGGCGCTTGCGCAAAAGTGCGGAGGGTTTTGGAAACTAATAATCATCAATACAAGTTGCAATTATATGATAAATACAACTCCGCATGCCTGCTAAATGGCCATTACGCTGTTTTTCATTGTACTGTTACGTTTGGACCTTTTACTTCATGAACTTTTAGTAATAGATTATAAAATCTAATTAGTGCCATAAATTTCACACAAAACAAACGTGAATAAACTGGATTCCAGATCAGCGAAAAGTTATAAGAAATAAATAAAAATATGTCTGAAAAATTATTACGAAAGCAGGAAACAATGTAAAATTTTTCAATAATTATTACGCTGTCATCTTAGATTTTACATTATTTACATCGTTTCAGATTTTACTAGAACTGCAATCAATAAAAATTGAATTTTAGCATTTTAGCAGCAATAATTAGGAATGCTTATTATTGTTTCTAAGTTTAAATATAAAATGGTCTAAGCTAATTCTGCAGGATTCGTTAGCTTTATTTAAAGGTTGTTTCTACACAACTGCAGTAAATGCATTCTAATTTTATAGCAGCTCTTACTTAACAAATACACTACTATTACACTTGCATTCGAAATCTAACCCTGAAGTGATTTCGAGAAATTCAAATGAAGTTTCCATCGAGAACATTCCTTCAAGAAGCATTTCAATTAGTATTAGAATAATGTAATTAGTTTCTCAATTCCAGTGCTTCGAATAAATCCTCTTATTCGATATCAATGAAAGTTTAGACTATCGTTATCGATGATCCTGGGCTAATCTATCGTTTCATATCGAAATGGACTACTTCATTCGCATTTTAATGACTAGTTATTGATCTGAATGCTGCGAATAATGTTCTGTAAGGGAGTTCTTGTCACTGCATAAATAAATTCTAAAGAGTTTGTTAAAATAATGTGAAACATTCTGGAGAACAGAAAGTTCGAAAATGTTTATGGAAAGAATGTCGAAATAAAGCATGCATTTTTTTTCTGAATTTTACATCATGGAAACCACTCCAATAGGTTGCTAAGGAAAAATAAAAGGGAAGGCGCGAAAATATTAATAAAAGGACAAAAAATATGTAATAAAAGCAAATTATAGAAACAAATTTGAGAAAGATTTGTATTTTGACACAAAAATATCTTTGCTTCCCTTAAAGGTATGTAAATATATACAGATTAGAAAATATATATATATTCGCCAAGAATTAGTTAAAACTCAGAAATTCTTTGGAATAAGAACAAAATTCAGCTATATTTCTTGGTTGTTTTCTGTTTAAGGTATCAGAACACGTTAAAAAGTCTATTTTCGGCCAAAATTCAAATTTTTTAATTTTTAATGATTTGGATAGTTCATTTATTTACCTTTCTAAAACATATTTACTTTTGTCGGTACGTTAATTAGAAGATGAGATATTAATTGTTTTATAACAAACCGAAAACCGGAAGTGGGCTTTTAATTAACCGGAAGTGGGCTTTTAATTAACCGGAAGTTGTCATTTAAAGGACAGAATCCTGTCAAAAATTCTTTTAAACTGCATTTTTTCAAGTTAATATGATGTTAGTATATTTTTAGAATTTTTTTTTATGTTTAGATTCTTAATTTAAGCGCGTGGCAAAACTAAAATTTGATTTTTCTCAAAACTAGATGTTATGCATAATTTTCACACTTCAAACATGATAACTCGAGATATTATCATTCGATTGTTCCGAAATTTTTTGAACACTTTCTTCAAATGTGTCTTTAGTGAATGTACTAAAATAATGTATATTGTAACAGTATTTTTTTAATTATGGTCTTTTATCTGAAAAATGACATGAAAAATTTGCTGAAAATTTTATAATGATTGTTCGATTAGCTCTAAAATTTTTATTTATACAAAGAATGTTAAGATTCTAGTACAAGCACTAGTCCATAGTATGTAGTTTATTTTACTATTAGTTTTATTTGAATTATTACAAAAGTTTGACCTCTAGCATGTATGAAGTTTTGGGGAATTTCCTCTAAAAAGTAGCAGAAATTCAAAATTTTCGTAAATTTATAATAATTTATACTGAAATTCATACTCTAATATTAATCTTTATTAAATTCGAATCTAAAAAACATATTTTGGTGTTTCTATTTCACAATTTAAAAAAAAGCGCTCTGAACGTGTTCGGATACCTAAAGATCCACAACGACCAGCCAACCCAACCGGGAGACAACAAGTTAAATTTATATTTACATAAAGCATAACAGGGACGGTGAATTTAAACAGAGCCGAGTGTCAACGCACAGTTGCTCACCCACACAAGTGGGGAGAAGGACAGGTCACAAATACCCAACTCACCTAGTGTGGGGAGTACTTAACTAAAATGCAAAGGCTCTTACTTTTATATAAAACTGCAAGTAAGAACATAAATTAGGGCAGACCGAGGCTAGTTGGCCGTTTTTTCTTCTAAGAATTTTTTGAAAAAGAGAATTCAAAATTTTTAAATTTTTTTTAAGCCGGCACTATTAGTCAGTCTACTTCAGAAATAATTCGACATAGTAAAATTTGAATATATTAAGTATCAGTATTAATTTAAAACCTCAAACTGACACCAAGTCGCTTGGCCCAACCTACCCCGAGTGCGGGGTAAGTTGAGCCACTACTAACACGAAGCGACTATCACAAAACATTCTTCTATATTACTATTCTTTATTAATTTAAGTAACGTAGTTGTGTTATTATCCACATTATGTGTATTATATACAAATTTGGTGCATTTCTATTCAATAGAAACTGAGATACAGCTTTTATGGTCATCGTTAAATCGTATTGTGAAATCACAATCAAAATTTAGTCCGCATGGTTTTTATTGTGCATCATAAATCTCGTACAATTCCATCCCACATATTTAGAGATATTTCTATAATGCGCATCCTGATAAACCCTGTGTAGCAGCGCGGGCCAACGTGCCCCATGCGAAATGGCCCAACTAGCCCCAGATCGCCATTTTTTTTCTCATGTGTGTAGGGAAATTTATTCTGAAAGCATTTCGATAAGCAAACAAGCCCTAAAGCAGCAATGCAGAATTATCTTTCTGAATATTATTTGTAAAAGTAAAAATTACAATTTATAAGGAAAGAAAAAAAAACATTATTCATAAGTGAGAAAATTTACTCAGCTTAGCAAAAATGAGAAAATTCTGGCTGGTTCTTTAATGAACGTTGCTTCTTCAATGACGCTGATGTGGAAGAAGGAAGGCGGGATAATACACACTATTCTGGAATGGCAGTGTTAAATACTCAAAAGTATTAAAAATATCGCGACTGGCCCAACGTGCCCCTATGTCCAACTAGCCCCGGTCTACCCTACTACATACATAAAATGCTTAAAATCTGTTAGGGAAAAGAAGTACAGTCCAGTAAGAAATTATAAGACCACTTTAATTTTGGAAACTATGGAATAAGTAAATGTCCTAATTATAACTTAAAAGCAAGAAATATGATATTACAACATATTTATTATAATTAAATTTCAATAATTTTGAATAATGCAATAAATGATTAGGTTAACAAAAATATTAGAAATAAATGAAAAATACGCTCTTAACAAATTATAAGACCACTTGACTAAAAGCACAAAAAATTATGAACATTTATATGATATTGGTCCTCCATTTTTCCTGATAACCTCAAACACTGCTTTTCATTGAAATCACCAGGTGTTTAAGTTCAATTTCTGATATTTTGTGCCATTCTTTTACAATGGCCCTCCCAGTTCATTATTTTTAGCATAACCTTTTCTACAAAATGCACCCAAAAGTTTTTCCATAGTGTTCAAGTATAAACTTCTACTTGGCAATCGCAAATCATTAACTTTGTTTCGTTTTTAAATCATTCCTGCGGGAATTTAGATGTATGACAAGAAGAATTGTCCTGCTGAAATATCCAATTAGCACCACTTAATAGAAGCCCAAACGGTATCAGATAATCATATAGCAGAGCTTGATATTGTGCAAAGTCCATATGACCCGAAATTTGCCGTAAATCGCACAATTCATTACTACTGAAGGCGTCTCAAACCTTTACTGATTTTTCTCCGATACGTCGATTAAACTTTCGGTTCTTTCCTCAAATCATACCATTAGTGTTTGGACCCATAGGCATCGTCAAGGTTAAATTTTGTTTCATCAGCAAATAAAATTTGTTTCCACTCAACGTTTCATGCCCATTTCAGTCTTTCTTCGCGATGGTGTCTTCAAAACTTTGGTGTTTTCTTCGTTTTCTTAAATTTTGCTTCAGTATTTGATTTAAGACTCTTCCGAATTGTGACTTGTGAATATTTTTTTGTTGAAACGGTACGAAATTTCAGAAGTCGAAAGACATTTTTCAGTTGATAGTCGAAAAGTATGTGGATCGTTCCGTGCTGCCAAAATCCTTTTTCTTAAAGATCTCTTTATGCTGTTTGAATCATCCTTTCTAATTATGACATTCTGAATGGCAATTTTAGAACGCTTCATTAACATAGCTATTTCTCTTTCATATTTACCAGAAGACTTATAAAATAAAATTTTTCGCACTCAGATAACTCTTTTCCCTGGGCTTCTTCAAATAAATCGTAGATAACCGAATCAAAACCTGCACCCTTGCTTTTCAGGTAAAGCTTTGGCTAAATACTAACACATGCGTTTTATAACGCTACTTATGTGATGCATAATGTGGTGATTTTCTCAGGTGGTCTTATAAATTCTTAACAGACACCTTATTAAATTTTTAGAAAGTTAGTAGATTTTAATAAAATTTAAGTTAATTTTTAAAATTGAAACTTGTTACAAAAAGTGGTTCACGATCAATTTTAAATACATACGCTGAAAATTTGCATATTATGTCTTCTTCTTCAGAAATGCACCAATTCGTTTGTGGTCTTCTAATTTCCTAACCCACTTTAGAACGAATTATAGCATAAAAGCAAATGCAATAACTAAGAATAATATAGAATAACAAATAATATTAAAAGAGTAAAAGATAAAATTCTTAACCCAATAAATAAAACACTAAATAAAACTTCCGTAGTAACACTAGGAAACATTAAAATACACCAGAAGACATTTAAAAGAGATCCAATAGCCCCAAGGGCCAACAAACCATATATCAAGAACTTTTTAAGAGCCCAAGATGTTCCATATCCAGTGGGGGGGATCAAGTATTGAAGGAGGTCCGAGTCACTATGTTTAAGATTCAGAGCGATTAAGAATCCAAGATGTTCCATATCCATTGGGGATCAAGAAGTTAGGTCCGAGTCACTGTGTTTAAGATTCAGAGCGATTTTTGACAGTCAGTGAGTTTAATGATGCAATCGAAAAATGCCTTATTAGCATGGATTACTTTCAAATGCGATCAAACTTGAAAGGCATTAATTCTGGTCAGTGGTGAATCCAAGATTCGAGTCGGGGGGCTGAGCTTATAAAGATTTTGTATCGTCGTGACGAATGTCAAACCTCATGGCTTATGTAAACAAAAACACTTTAACTTTAAAGACTTTCCTCACCTGACAGTAAGAATCTTAAAGAACACTACAATACTTTCGATAATTTAATAAAAAATACAATGAAATAACTAGCCAAAAAATGTTTCAACGCTACAAGTACAAATGGAAAGTACTAGAAAAGTAGGAAAACTTTCGAGCCTGTTGAGCCAGAAAGCAATGTTGTCACAATTTTATTATTTTTTTAAATGGAAATTAAGAAGAAACAGTTGTAGCGATTTTAAATGAGAACAAGAATGGTGGTTTAGCTATGGGGGGGGGCTGCAGCCCGATAGCACCCCCCGACCTCCGGATTCGCCGCTGATTCTGGTTCTTAAAAGAAAATTGCTTCTCTTCTCAAGTGTAAATAACTGTTTGTAAAGAAGCACGCTTAATGTTAACGCCTACGCGTCCTCCCATTGGTTGACGAGTTTTGAGCCCTTTGGGGTGCAGAGTTCACGAACTTATCTCGCCGTCCTCCCATTGGTTGCCGAGTTTTGAGCCCTTTGGGGTGCAGAGTTCACGAACTT
>BGPR01001152.1:289603-301723 GCA_013235015.1 Araneus ventricosus | reverse complement strand
TACAGACATGAAATTTGGCACACAGGTATTCGTAATGGTGACTCAATGCAACTCGAAGCCAGAATTTTAAAAATTAATCTAGAAAATTTTTTATTTGATATTTTGTGTTGTTTTGGGCGATTTGTCGCATCGTTCCCTTTTCCTAAAAATATATCTTGTTAAAAAATTAAAATGTGAATCGTAAAATGAGCAATGACTTTCAAATATAATATTACTAATGAAAAGTATAGGTGAGTGACAGAATAATGTGAACACCTTTGAATTTGCACATTTTTTCAAATATCTCCAGAAAGGGTAAAAGGATTTTCCTAGAACTTCGATCATGTAAAGAAGAGGATTCATCTCACAGTTTACAGAGAAGATTCGATCACGATGACATTTAGGGGAATGACCAGAAATTGATGAAGAAAATGATTTAGGACTCACCCCATTTTACAGAAAGCTGATAATGAGTTGCAACTTTCATCAATGGTTTTGCTTGATAAGTGCAACATTTACATGCATTTTTGTAAAAAAAAGCACTAGTATTCAGGAAGCTATAAAAGTTTTCTTAAAAAATCCAAATTTCCCCGCAAGTGTTTTGCTTATAACATACAGAGTTTTCAGCCAAATTATACGAAACTTACAGAATTCATGACAATATGTTAGCGAAGTATTTTAATAAAATTTGATAGAAATACTTTGAATATCAGAAGAAATATGAGTATTTCTAGTAAATAATTTTTTACTGTGCATGTGCGAAACGTAACCTTATTTTCCTTTCATAATTTCAATACCAGATATATAGGGCATCTTACATTAAAATTATAGTTGAATACCGTTAAAATTCAGGAAGATATATGCATTGCAGGGATATGAATTTTAGTTGCACTCTAAGAGAAGCCAAATGATGAGTGTTTTTCTACAAATGATTTTTTTAAAAAACATTTAGTCTTCCAATAGTTATCGACGAACTGCAATCTAAGTAATGTATTTAATTTATAAGTATACATGGGTATTCAAGATATTCAACTTTCATAAAATTTAATATTACTGCTTGAATCGATTTAATTTCTATATAAGCTGTTTTGAAGTTACAGATATTAAGACAAACTGAAAAAACAAGATATTTAAATGTGGATCACATTCAGGAAAGTTGGTGTTAGTACCTTACAAATAGAAAAAATGTAAAATCTTAATTTAGTAAGTAATATTTTAAAAGGTAGTAAAAAAAAATTACAGCTTTTTTGAACAATTTGAAAGCTGTAATACAAAGTTTTCTAGGAATCCCAGGACTTAAGTCAACTAGCAAACTGGACCACACTGAATCCGTAAGCAAATTTGAAAACATGAAAAAACTCCTAAGAATGACGTCTTGAAATTTAAGCAATACTTGATTTTAATTTAAATTGAATTAGAGTGCCCGGTTCTTAAACATAACAGATTAAATTACTATTACCTATTACCTTACCTAAATTAAATTACCTTGATAATATTATAAGAAAAAAATGTATTACGATGCGTCTGCCCGCAACTACCTACTTTGCCCTGCGAAGTTCTACACCTGTGAAATGAATTTACAGACCTTCGCGTCTTGGGTACACACAATGGACGTATCAGCAAAGAAATGTCGTCTTCTGCATATCTCGGTTACGATAGAGCACATTCCTATGTGACTAGAAGGTTAATTTATCAATAATGTATGACATTAGTCATACTAGGACTTAATTCCCGAAAGTTTCGTTTGGCTGTTTACATTAACTCATTAATTTTTTTAAAGCAAAGAGGGAGAAACTTTTCAGTGAGGAGAGGGTTATACCATGGACAAGGCTGCAAATTCATAAATTCGCCGTCGGCTTAGAGCTGTGATTATTTTTATTTAAAACCCACACCGGTCCAGGCTACCCAAATAGATGTAAGGCCTTTAGAATTGTGATGTTTCTTGCATAGAACTTGAGGCCCCTTAGATTCTCGAAGCACGAGGCGGGCGCTTCTAACACCTGTGCGGAAATCCGCCACTGACGCCAGCGAGAGATCTTTTGACCCTGATGATTTAATTATCTCCTGTTCTGCTTGCTAGGTGAATCTGCGATGAAAGTGTTTTCCGTTCCCGTAATCTAGATTACGACATAGGGACTCTATTTCCAGATCAGTGTGGCCCTTGTGCCTCCTAACGCCTATGTGGAAATCTGCCACTGACGCCAGCGAGAGATCTTTTGACCCTGATGATTTAAGTATCTCCTGTACTGCTTTCTAGGTGAATCTATGATGAAAGTGTTTTACGTTCCCGTAATCTAGATTAAGACATAGGGACTCTATCTCCAGATCAGTGCGGCCCTCGTAATTTTGAACCACAGTTAAAAGTCGAGGAAGAGACCCGAGGCAACTGCCCCAAACTCTTCAAACTTCAATACCTTATTTCCATAAACATCTTCAATTCGATAAAAGCGATGACAGATAATTTCTCAAGCATTGCAGAGAAAAAGCTTTGGAACGAATGGATGACTTTTTTAAAATTTACGTAAAAACTAAGTTAGTTATCTTGAGTGGTCCCCCTTCAATTTTTTCATATTCTTCCACGTGTGTATGTGTTGTTTTTAGCTATGTAATGTGATAAATGGATTAGAATGTGCATTTTGGACGGCTTACCCGTAACCGATTACATCCATTATTTAACATTTTTTAAAATTTAACAATCTACAATTGCGGTATCAAAATAATACACCAAATTTGAATTATGTATTTTGTTTAGCTTTTTATTTATTGTGTTCACATGCACGGACAAGCAAAAAAGAGGTAGTCTAACAGTTGGAAAATTTCTACAAATTTAAACACAGATTTATGATTTTGATGTCGGAATCATATGCTAAAATCCATCAATCTAGTTTGGTGAGTTTTGGATTTATCATATTCATACACAACAATAGAAGTCTCATTGTCCGTTTACTCTGCAAATTTACACTGAAGAATTTAGGCAATTTTGATTGCAAGATCATTTACAAAATTTCCATCCATCTGCCTTTTACTATAATTGAATAACCGTTTTCAGATGTGGTTTTTTCCGTGACAGTCTTCTCTTTAATGGATTTCTTTCAAAATTTGATACCGATCTATAATTTAGGTTTTAAGACACTATATCGAATTTTTTTTTGTCTGTCTCATTCCGGTTTTTGAGTCTCTTTTTCATATCTATCCATAACTTCAAAAATTGTTTTTCCTGTTTCAAGTAGATCTAAAATGTTAAAGTTTTATGAAGTTCAAAGCAAAATAGTCTGCTTTTTACAATAATTTCTCTTTCTGCACTTTGTATACGCGAGAGTATAAAAACCATACCTATAAGTCAAGTAGGTGTTGATTTCCTTTAGATACAACAAGGTTGCCAAGATCCTTCTCTGCCCGCAGGGATATTGAAAGTCACTCTTGGTAGAGTTGAGGCATGGCCTGTGGGAAGAACATAATCATGAAATTCAAGGAAAAATCAAAGATGTGATCTGTGGGAAATGAAACATATCATCAAATTGCAAAGGGAAAATCAAAGGATGTGGCTCTGTGGGAAATAGACAACATATCGATCAAATTGCAAGAAAAATCAAAGGATGTGGTTTGTGGGATATAAAAAGCATCCTCATAAATACAAGGAAAATGCATGTGGCTCTGTGAAAATAAAAAATATCCCAAAATACAAGGAATAATGAAAAATCATGTGGATGTACGAAATAAAATACATCATCAAAATAAAATAATCAAAACATGTGACACCTAGAGAAATAAAATACATCAAAATATAAGAATAATCAGTTATAGTCACGACAAAAGTTTTCATTGACTGTTGGGAAGCAAGAAATGTATCGTTACTCAATTTAAATGTTCATTATACTAATGAATTAAAAGTATATGCGTTATTTGAGAAGAATTTATTTTATACACCAATAAGGGATATCTACACACATTAAATTCTTTTTTGAGAAAAAATTATAGCACAAGTTTTTTTTATCAGCTGTAAGACTGGTAGAGCAGCCTCATATTAAATTCCGATTTTTTCATTCTCTAGTCGCATTCATCATCTGTCACTTATGTTTCCATACATCGTTTTCTTTCTGAAATTTATCTAACATTCATTTAAGCTCAGAGCTAGTGTTAAAAAAATTAGTTTATCTAAAAGAAGTTATTATTTTTATTTTTTGTTTTATTTTCAGAGTAATGAAAATGTAATATCAAAATTACGTTAATAGAATTTGTACCATTTGATTAGCTACAGTTGTATAAAAGAACTGGAATAATGAAAACTTGGCATCTATCCTGATTAACCTTCCATTGGGAGATCTAATCTGGAGTTGAGGCAAACTTTTGTGCCTAGTGTTTTGTGAGAAAGGTGTGACCTCTATTAGTTAAATAAGTTCAAAATTTATTTTGATAAAAATGTCAACACTTAAAGAAAATTACGCGAAAACTGCACAATGAAAAGTTTTTTTAAATTTTTTTCAATACTTTAAAATAGATTTGAGTAATATGCTCCAAAATTGAGAAAACTTTTAAATTTCTATTAACTTTTAATTATATAAAAGTATGTAAAGATCTTCTAAATACCGTCCCTTACTCTTCACCCACTATCCTCAAGTAACTATTGCCACCAGTTTCTCTAGGGACAACAACAGGTTCTGTGGAGCTTCTTTTGAAATTTTATCATCACGCATCAGGTAATTTATGAACAGAAATATGTGTTTAAAATAATATAAAAATAAATTAAAGTTATAATGGTGTTTTAAAATATAAAACATAATGATCATAATGGTGTTTAAAAATATAAAACATTAAAGTTATAATGGTGTTTTAAAAATATAATCTGGATATGCATAGTTTTAAAACTGTGGAATGTAGTCATTTTTTCTTCAATCAATATGTGAATGTTTTTGTTTTATCCATTCAATGGCGATGAAAATTTGATAGAAACTTATTAACAAGTGATTTAGAGGAAATTACAACTACTTTTTAAAAAGTTTTTCCGAAATATGTACCGTCCATCCAAAAATTTTTATGAAGCAAAATTAGGAAATATGTGTTTTGATAAGCCGATTCTTATTATATTGTGCTATCGATTTGATTTTTGATTTGAAAAAGGGGTTTTTGGGATTTTTATATACAAAAGCTATTATCCCATATTCATTCCAAAGTTCTTTTCTATCCGTAATCAAAAAAGAAAGAAAAATTGCCATTAAAGATTGGTCTAAAACTATTGGCGATCTGATTCGGTCAAGTAAAAAAAAAATAGCTCCCTCCTAGAAGGGCTTCCAAATTCTTTTTCTTGTGTTTTCGACTTTTCATTACGAGATTTCTGATATTATGCTTGTTGATTCATATGAAAAGCTTTTATATACCTGCAAAGAGCATAAATCCGTATACTTTTGGTTATCTTATTTATGCGAATATTCACAAATTTAAATTAAATTATTCCTGAATGATTATTTACTGTCTCAGTGGAAGTAATTAGCACTAACTTCATTTTCTACATTTGCATTTACACATTCTAGATCTTATTGAAATATATTACGTAAATTACCACTATTTTAGATAATATAATATCCATATAAATTGAAATATAATTCATAACATAATCATGTATGTAAGCTAAGTCTTGATATATATATATATAAAACGCTGCTCTTAAATAAAAGAGTGGTGTAAAGCAACAATATCAGAGTAATTATGAGTGGCTTCATATAGAATAGATGCTGTCATTTTCATCCACCATCTTTTTTACGAATGCGGCACCATTTAACGGTCAGAATAGAAGTTGCCTACCGATATGCTCAAGTTTTAATGATGAAAATAAAACCAAGTCTCGCCCCATAATTATTCTCGTTAATGTATGGTGTAATTCATCAATTAGTCCAGACGAATTTTATTTTGAAATAAAAAGACATTGTTTATGCTTTCACTTCAATTTCATTTTGTGTGTTTTTTTTCATTTTTTTTGTTAGTCTGTGAGTTTTCTTTTGTCCTATGTTCATCCAACTGAGTTCAGCAACTGTAGTGGTTGCAGGCATAAGGGTATTAACACTCAGTCGGTCGCATCTAATCTGTGACTAATTGTAGTCAAATTGCGTTTAAATGCAAATGCCATTCTTACGCTTTTTCAGATAAGGTGCGCAATTAAATTTCAGGTCAGATAATATCCCACGATCTACCCATCTTTCGTTTACAGCATATTATCTTTCAACATTTAGATCATCCTAAACCAACCCTAAGTAAACGAACATTTCCATTGAAACCAAAGATCAATAAAACTTTCCTTGGCCCTCTAGAATGTGAACATAGAAGTTCTGTAAGTCCCGAATTACAGGAAACTCCAAAGTTTTCATTTTTATTGGCAATAAAAAAGTTCTTTCGTCCAAATTTCTATATTTATGAATTTTAGGGAGGTTTCAACTAGAAGTTAGGTAGGAGGAAAATGAAATAAAATTTAAATCGCTCTTTCCCCAGAATGTAAATATATTCTAGTAGTGCCTGCAGTCCAAGGTCAAAATGGGTTTAAAATATATTTTTGGTTGAAGTGTTCAAGCTTTTCAACATTTCTGTGATGCGTAATTATGCTTTACATTGATAGTTTTAGGAAAAAAGATAATGTCGGTATGTTATTGAAATTTATTGAATTTGTTCAGCAGACCCCATCAAAAATAGGTAAGATATAATGTATAAAACACAGGTGGGTTATTATTAATATACATTATGGAAATAAAATATATTTGAGTCTTTGAATACATAATTGCAAACTATTTTTATTGAAAAGCACAAAAGAACTTTGGAAAGGATATTTAATGGCTAATATTTTCAAAGAGAGAACTTTTAGAGTTAGTACACAAGTGTTAACATTGCATTTTTACCACAGAAATGTACATTTTTAACATTAGAAATGCGATATTCAGTTGAATATGATGATTTGGATATTATATTGAAAAAAGATGGAAGTAACATTAAGCAATTTACTTTTATGCCCTCTTTTTTTCAATGCATTCGTATTGCCAACTGTTTAGAGTCTGAGAAGTTATTTAAGTTCAAAACTGTAAGTTGTCAAAATTCAGCCATTATATTAGGATGGGCGAATAAAATCGCAAATATTTTTTCTTGTCGCTATGCCACTGAACAGTTGGTGAGAAATAAAATGAGAAATTTTTTTGAATCTATTTAGAGCTTATTACTATGTAGGTTTATTTAAGCAAAAAAAAACAAATAAATTTGATTTTTGTTTAGATCTAAATAATCTTTTGCTATGAATATACTTCGACCAATTGCATTTCATTGACAAGATGATGTGTGAAGATTATGGGGATGATTACGATCTAGAAACTGTGTGTTGATGTAATTTCATATATATTTTGTTAACTTTGAAAGAAATCTGTGGCAGGAAGTTACAGACCGATTTTGATAAAATAAAATTCATTATTTTTAAAAATTTAAGTATTTATGAGTTAATTCTATAATATTATAATATTAAGATCAAGAGAAATTTTAAAACTTTTGCAATGCATGGAAAACCGTCGATTTTTTGCCAATTTTTAAGATATTTATATCTTAATTAGTCAATTTTTAAGATATCAATCATTTTAATTAATAATCTACATTGTTTTATTTTTCATCAATTCCCAACTTTTCTGTTGCGCAGCGACATGAAAAAAAATTGATTTGTTTCTGCCCATACGAATTTCGATCTTTTTTGGTATATGCTTTGAGTGTTTGATTTTTTTCAGTATACGCTCTGTGTTTTAACTAAAAATAGATAAATTATGTCAAACAAAAATTTTAAGAACTATCTTATGTGATCAACATTTAAACACTAGTAAAAACACAAATGAAACTGATGAAAGGAAAAAGTTATATAATCTAAAAATTATATTTCTAATCTTTTCATAATATTATATTTATTTTATATTTCATTACACCAAAAATATGAAAAATTGATAAATTATGTGTAAATAAATGTACGTAGTTTCTTTTATATTGATAAATATGTAAACCAAATGATTAAAACAAAATAAAATAATAATTTAAAAATTTATCATTGAAAATACTCAAATGTAGATGAAACAATAAAAAAAAATATCTGTAGTACAACAGAAAGAAAATTGCATATATAAGTGAACAAATATATAAAAATCAGAAAAAAGGAAAATAAAGTCCAAAAATAAAATTTCACGCTTCAAAATTTCTATGCATCGCATTAGGAAGAAGAGAATTATATATTGTTAAGGCATAGTATTTAGCTATGTGTAAAATTAATACAAATATTTCTTTCTTGATTATTATGGTAAGCACAGTTCTGGAAAATCCACTCTTGTTTGGACTTATTAGTTTTCAGTCTTTCTTTGTTCGGTCATTTTTCTTTTTTTTCAAATAAAAGGTTCAGAAAATCACTTACAAAAATTCAGAGAATGGAAATCATCTTTGCAGAGCAAAGATTTTTTATGCACTAAATTAAAAATGCATTAAGAGAATTATAATTCAGGGCCTTTTAGTAGGTGCGAAAGGCTCACATTTCTTAGTTCGATTTTAGTTTATTTTCGGAAATCATCACATCTAGGAAAAGCGACGTGATGTTCAAAGTATAACATAAGCCAACGCTCATTTCGATGTCAGAAGGCATGCGCAATTAGGTTTGTCAAGTGATTATTCGTATTATAAAGCGACTCCCTTAATGCAGGAGTTAATCTGTACAAAGCTACCAGGTTAAGTGTTTTAACTGATTGCCAGCAATTCATTGATAATTTCAAAATATTATCGCGAAAATCATTCGGTGAGTGTATGATGAAAAGAGTCCAACAAGCAGGATAATAGTGAACGACACTTTATTCAGACATATTCTCAAAACCACGAAGCTCAGTTAACAAGAAAAACCAATCTTGTACAAATTAGCAACACAAACAGACAGCAAATTTATTTATTTAAAGAAAAGCACACTACAGAGATAACTCCATTTACAGAGGGCTATGAACAACTAACACACAAACAACAGAAACCACAATGAGTGAATCATAAAGGTAGTAAAAGCGCATTAGAAAAAAAACGAATACAGAGAATCATAAAAGTTCAAAACCATAAAAAATTCGCATAAATAATTTAAAATAATAATACGCAATCACAAAAGCATTAAAAGCACACTAAGATTCTAAAAGTCGTATACTTTCATAGTAATACACATTAAACATAGTAAAAACACATTAAATTTTTTTTTGAAAAAATTAATACATAAAATGAAAAGGCAATTCTAAAAGAGCAAGGATAAAGAAGTCTAATATACACAAGCACCAAACCCTTAAAACACATTAGGAGTTAAAAGTTTGAAGAAGAAAATGCGCACGAGAGATAAAACTTAATTGCAGAATACAAAAATTGAACACAGACCAATGAAAAAACACCAAAAAACGGTTGAATACATATATATTGGACAAAAAATTAGATGAAATAAAATATGAAAGCAAAATGTACTAGGATAATACCTCAGACTTCAACAATGAAAGAGAAACACGCAATCAAATATTTGTTTAAACAATGAATACTGTTTGAATTGCGTTGTAGCAATGAAAAGTACTGTTGTAATTTAAAATTTATTAAAATTAGAGGAAAACTTGTACGGCAACTTAATTGACATTATTAGATAGGAAATATTTTGCACTTTCAGATGGCGTAAAAATAATTTTTGTGCCGTGATATTTTAGGAAGGAAGCACGCCAAAATTTAATTTAATCTCTAATTAATTAAAATTATAATTAAAATTATAATTCAAAAAAGTTTCCGTTGTGGACATTACTACCCTCCAAAGTATGCTTGTGCCACATTTAATAGATCTATGTCCAGCGGTCTTCCCTGTAGAGAGCCAATACACCAGACACACACACATTCTCATTTATTATTAAAAGAGATTAACATATAGTCTACAATTCGAATTTATTTGGTTAATTCTATGTCGAGAATAAAAATTGTAAAAAAACTGCTTTTTTAATATGTGAACTGATTTTTTTAGGTAAATACGCTATTATCTTGTATCCTCAATGATTATAATTAAATAGTATTTAAGACCGTTAATTCACTTGAGGTTTTAAATCCACTGAGTATTTAATGAAAAATGTAATACAGAAATTTTAATTTAAATGATTTTTAAATTTTTTTGTATGAATTGTAATGTTTATTTTGAGTATTTATTGCTGTATTCAAAGTGATGCATATTGTTGGTTTATTAAAATTACTTAAGTACGTTTTTTAAATTATTATTTTTAAGATAATATAAATTTTTAATTACGCTTATGTTTACTTTCATCTTTGAATTTATTTATTTATTTCTATTTTCTATGTCAGCATCCTCCAAAATGATTAAGAAGAACTGCAAGACAAAGAAAAATATCTGAAAATGAAATAAAAAGTGTTATAATAAATTACAATTGAACTTTAAAAAATGAACTTTTCTGTTACATAAAGGGTGAAAAAGTTTCAATTCCAGACTATTTTCTTCTTACAAATAAGATATTTGTCATCCAAATAAATGATACTACCTATATTTATTTGCAGAAGATTCTACTAAAATGCCATTTCCACCTGACTTGAGTCAGTTTTTATCCTACACATGCTCTCGCTTATGACACACAAGGTACATAAAAGACCTGAGACAGCTTACACAGCAAGCCGTAACATGATATGTGGAATTACTTGGAGATATTACGTTTTATCGGATTAATAGAACTCCAAGATATACCGTAAATAAAAGTGTCCTTTTAGCTATAGAGAAAGCCGATAAAAACGAGGCAGAAAAAAACCTATGAAGAAAAAGTTTGTCGCCATACAATGCTACAGGAAAAATTACGAGGTAAAATGTTCTCCTAAACAAAAGAAAAGAGCAGCGTTTTATTATCAAACAAATATCTCAGATGTAAAACTTGCTAAGTTGGCTACTAAACTAGGGTTAGTAGCCAACTTTGGTTGTTGCGCAACGGCAAGATTTTAGCTAGGCACAGGGGATTCCCGCCTTAACTAAACCAAATAAGTGTTGTCAACATTCATTTCAGGGTTGAGGTCTTTCTTATTTTTTACTTTCCCTAGTGTTTTTACACATAAAGCATATCATTTCTGACATGCATTTGAGTCGGAGACTTTATTGATTGGCTGAGGGAGGCGTAATGTGAGAGAAATTTCATTCTTCTTAATTTTATCTTGTCATTGATCTAAGTTTTAAAAAACATTTAACAGTGCCTCATGAAAGTAGAATAACAGTAATTATTTTTGTTCGAATGCTGATTTCAGGAGCTCGAAATATTTCCTTCTTCATATATCCAGGGCATTTTTATTTATGTATTGAAGATTCTTTTCTCGAAGAGATGTTTATTTTATATATTTCGAATTCTGCATCTATTTCTTTCCAAGGAGTATTTCCCACATATGATAAATTACATTGAAAAGAAGACGAAATGTTTTCTTTCTGAATATTTGCTTTCCGCAATCTCTCATTCTATGTTCTAAAAAATCCGCTGAAGATCTAAAGCTGAATAAAGCAGCTGCGACGGTTGGTTCGTATAAAGAGGCAGAATTTTGAAATGAAGAAAACCTGGTTTCAATCACATTTATAGCAGATTTAATTAAATTAGGACATCAAAACATGTATTTATTTATGAAGTGGCTAGTACCTGTAAATAGTTAAGTTTAGAAAAAAAATTGGAGAAAAACATTTTGTTACAAGATTCTTCAAGGCGAAACAAAATTTTAATTTTAATTTCATATTTAGTCATCTCTTTACAGTACAGACTTTTATTAGATAATTTTTCGCAACGGTATAACAGTTCTTTCACAATGGAAAAGGCATAAGCAAAATCCTCATGTTTAAAATTAAAAATTAGGATGACGAAAAAAGAAAAGAAAAAATTAACAAACATAACAATTATAAGAAAATGTAAATATTTGCCTTCTATAACTGTAAAATTTTGCTACATTTTTTAGTTCTATTAAACAAGTCTGTTACTGGACTATAATTCCGTGTTTTAAAGCTTATGAGAAAGATAGTTCTAAAATTATGGAAATAGTGCATTATTTTTAAGATAAGCTGTATCATTTCGAGCAAAAACTGCATTATTTTTAAGATAAGCTGCATCATTTTCAACAAAA
>BGPR01001152.1:276869-289593 GCA_013235015.1 Araneus ventricosus | reverse complement strand
AAGCTGCATCATTTTCAACAAAAACTGCATTATTTTTAAGATAAGCTACATCATTTTCAACAAAAACTGCATTATTTTTAAGATAAGCCAATTCATCATGTTCCTCAAAAGAATACCTGATTGAAACAATAATTCTAAATATACTGAACATACTAGGTCTATGGGTTTGCTGTACGAGAAATTTGAACACAGGTTTTATTGCTGGTGTAGCGCACATCTTTAGAGTGTGGCAACAGCTTCGTCCTTCATGCACTGTCTACCTTGCTCCTGCGTAGTGGAGAGCTGAGTACTATAAAGGCTCAAGTATCATCTGTCATATCTTGCTCTTGATTTATGCTCCTGTTGTCGGCATGTTCAATTAATTATCATTTACCTTACTTTTATCTTGTTAGGTTTATTAAAGTTATAATTGTTATTATGAGTTAGTTCCTTCAGTGTTGCGTGAAGTTTCCGCATACCTGTCAACGGTGGTTTGTACTTTCTAAGTTACCTTGCCTAATGAGATGCAGTAGATACTCTTTTTATTGCAGTAACTAGAATAACTTAAAATAGATTCTGGCCCTAGTTCTATAGACCATAATGATAACCCCATGTTCGCCTGTTGATCACCGTATCAATCCAAAGTAGCAACCTTTACATTTGGTTTACTAAAAGAGAGTAAGGAATCAGATTAGAGGTTGTCATTTCAACCAGCTGGAACTGCTAAGTGCATATCTATTAATTCTGTTAAATTTTAAAAGACTTTAATCAAATCAGCTTCCATGACCAAAACAGTTTACCAAAAAGGGTAAAAATTACGAAGGCCTTTAAAGTGTTAACACTAAATTTACTGCACGAAACTTTTCAGCTCCTTTCAAATATTCGATATCAAATCCCAATCATAAAAAAGATTATATAAGAAGTTTCAGAGGAATATACGATTCACTTCTTTTGTCCAATCAAGCCAACAGAAGAAAATAGAAGGAGAGAGAACATAGGCCTGGTACACACATGCGATTTTTGTTGGACAAATCAGTAGCTACCAATGTCAGTATGTAAAGTCATTAAAGGTCAACCGAGTCCCGTTACTACCCACAAGAGAAGGCAGAGAGAGAAAAAGAAGGAATGGTGCTTCCGGTCAGGCACACAAACACCAAAAAGAAGAGAATGGGGTGTTATTAAATCATGATATGAAGTATTTCTGTTGTTTCTGTAGCAATGATGGGGATGTGAAGATGGAATTCCAAGTGTTGTCAGACTCGTATGAAATGGTTCAAAGTACAGAGAGAAAAAGAAGAGGTTAGTTTAGCTGCAGGCCGAGGGGTCAGAGACACAGGAGAGAGCGAAAGAAAATCAACAAAAGGTGTTACAGTGAAAAACTGTTTAATTAAGTTTAAAGTGTTAAAAGAACTTAGACTTGAAAATACTTCTACCCCGAGCAACGCAGGGTATATAAGCTAGAAATATATAGATATTTAATTGTAAAATTCTATTTTTATGAATTTATCAACTCATATAAGTTTATATAAGTTTAAATAGTCGTATTTACAAGCCAAGAGTGACTTGTAGATTATATATAAAATTACTATTAAAATATGAAATTGATGGAAATTTAAAATAAAAGATAAAATAAGCAAACCAAAACATTATAGGCAAGAAGAAATATTAAAAATTTAACCTAAAATATTTTCACTAAAAATAAAGAAATTCGAAAGCTTCCAGAGTATAAAAAGAACGTTTTAGAATTCTATTTCCCTTTCTGACTTTTTCAGTACTTGATAGATTCCCTGAATATAAAGTCCTTGACCAAAGAGTTGTTTTATTGCGAATGTAAATGGAAACTGTGAGCTTTCTTGACAGTAGCCTTCACCGTTGACGGTCTAGTGCGTGAAGGAATGGGGGGAAAAGTTTAATCGATCTTTGTTTTCCTGGGTAAAGTTTGCTTAGCTGTAGATGGGCTACAATATACATTATAGCTGATATAGAATTGGAATAGAAGAACAATTCTGTGAGAATTGAAAAAGAGGCTTTAACAGCGAATAATACATTTTATTATTTTGCGTGTGTGATTTATTAGTAAAACATGTAGAGATTCTAATTTTTAATCTAAAGATAAAGAATTGTCTTTTGAGAAATTGAATTGAAATTGACAGGTTCGACCAATGGTTCAAGAATAATGACTCTGATATGCCTGAAAAGAAAACTTGATCTGAAATAGCGAAATCACAATATCATATTCGATTCCAAATCAGTTACAATTATGCTACATTACTTATATAATTTTTCTAGGTAGATAATGCGCAAAGAATAAAAATACCATCAGAGTTGTCTTTATTTTATTAAGAAATGAAACAGGAAACATCAGTTGCATTAAATCTTGGAAAACTGTGTCTGAATGAAAAACACAAATAATGAGAAATGACAAAACAAGTTCCTTTTGACTGAGGAACAAAGACTCCATTTTGGAAGAGGAATACTTCCAACGAAAATACATCATTATATGTCTCATAAATCGAAAAAAGATGAGCCTTTTCCACCAATTCGTTTGTAATGTGCGACCTTTCGTCTTTATATTACTTTACGTTTCTCTAATCTACGTTATTTTCATTTTATATTCGTGAAGTGTTTTGAGAACAGATACTTCAAGAAAAACATGTTTCTTTCGGATAAATTATATACGAAAGTGGAAGAGAATTCATTTTAGCGAATTTTATTTCACTAAAAGATATTTTGATTGTAATTGGCTGCAGTTAACAAAAGCATTTTGTTATACAAATTTGTCTTTATTTTAGGGCCCATCGGATGTTGAAAAAAATATCCCTCCTAATAAAGACCGTTAGATTTTGAATATTATATAGTCTTAAAATGAATGGAGAACTCAACGAAGAATACTAATCGCAGAAAAATAACCTCAGTTTATTCTCCCCGTCCACTTATAAAACTAACTTTTCACCTGAAGAAAGAAAACAATTAATGCACATAAACGAAATTAGTTTAAAAGTTTCATGTAATGTAAAGTAAATGTGCTTACGCTGTGACTCCCTAAATATCAATTTTTACTATGTTTGTCATATATAAATATCAGGATAAAGCTGAAAACCGTAAGCCAATTTCGAATCTTTTCTACTATTTCTTGAAAAGTGAAAAAAATGGAAATCTCGGAAATAACAAGTAATTCTAACTAGTACTTCTAACGATAGAAAGAAGGTTCGGACAAGTGTGTTAAAATTTTAATACTTCATTCTATAAAACATTTTACCGCTACATTTGAGATAGAAATTAAATATTTCAAAGGACTTTTGTTAAATGTGTAAAAAAATGAGGTGAAAAATAAAATGCTTAAGGAAAAACATAAAATAATAAAAGGCAGTGCTTTTATAATTCAAAAATATTTGATATGAAATACAATTTTTTGAGAACTAAAGTGCATTAAACTTTATATTGAGAGATCTTTTCTTTTAACTTTTTTCTATTAAAAAAGGACACTCTTTTCTCTTTATATTCATATTAGAGGGAAAAAAAAGAAAAAGGTCCAGAAGACATTGCAAGAATTTGTTGAAATCCTATTAGTTTTTTCTGATATTAAAGCTAAAAAGTGAAATCCAAAAAAACTTTATAAAAACTATTTTTTGTGATTTTGGCCACCTAGGTGTCATTTTAATGAAAAAATGTAAAAAAATTACAAAATACAAAATAATAGTTTTAGTATTTTCGAGCTTTAAAGGTTTTTATTCTTTAAAACTGTATTTCAGAACTTCTGTTTCAATCCCTTCACTTCCTTAAAAGAAGATTTTCACTTCTTTTCGAAAAAAATATAGTACGTCTTTGCATTATTCTAAAAAAATATGAAAGCAAACCTTAAATACACAAAGTCAACTGGAAACCGCAAATGGACTAAGAAATAATTTCCTCTTTCCGTAAAAACGCAACAGAGGTTAGTTAATAAAATCCTAATTTTCCTATTTATATAAGATGACATACTCATTTTCCCAATTTTTTACTTTATTTCTTAAATTTTTTAAACTTAAACTTAGTAGGAAACTTTGAAATGAATTAAGTAATAAAGAAAACGTATGGTAATGGCAATGGATTGAAAATCAAATTTCATCGAATTGTGGGGAACAAAAGAACAAAAAATATTTTGATATATTCGGAATTAAATAAAACATTTATTTCCTGAGGAATATTTGATTGCAATTCTAGGTTGAATTGTTTCCATGCATAATCAAAATAAAACGAAATACTTTCAATTTTAAATCTTCGTAAATAATTACCTCAATTGCGAAAAACGTTTTGTGACGAATAAATTTTTATGTATGCTATCATTTTCAAGCTCAGGTAATTTAATCTACTTTATGCTAAAGAAAGAAAATTATTTAAAATCGAAATTATTATTTACCTCTGCAAACAAAAAGGACGTTTTGAGAATCATTAAGAGTTTTCAGGATAACGAGAAGAATTATTTGAACTATCATATACTGTTTTTTATAGGAAATAATAAAGATGAAGATTTCTTATAGTTCTTTTATGTTTATTTATGTTACATAGTAGTAATTTATTTCATAGTACATCCTATCGTTCAGATATTTTGTATGCTACTTGTTTCTTCATACGTGCAGAAATTTTCTTGATTATTTTTACAGAAAAGGAAGAACCTACTCTTAAAATTTATTTGTAGATTCAAAACTAAATGGTTTAAATATATGTTCCAAAACTTCAAATTTTGTGAAAGTATAGAAATATTTACGATATTTGGTCAAAAAACATTCAATTTCCTAAGTTTTTTTTCAGCTTATATAGTCTGAGATAATATATGCAACGTTACAAATAAAAACATCAAATATAACCATGCATATTAAATGCTATATGTAAAAGTGAAAGTATCGAAATATTTACGATATTTGGACAAAAAGCATTCAATTTCCTAATTTTTTCCCAGTCTAATTAGTCTGAGAAAATATATGCCACATTACAAATAAAAACATCAAATATAACCATGTATATTATATACTACATGTCAGAAATGCAAAAAATAAACAGTCATTACCTTACTGAATGAAGGATTATCTCATACAACTTTCCATTTATTGTTAGTTTGAAAGGACGATTCAAGAAAATAAAACTCAATGATTAATTGCCATTGCCTGTAAGGGTTTCCATTTTTAAGGAATTTGTCTTTTTCGCATTTTTTCAATAATTGTACAAGGTTAAGGTTATCGCAGGTACGTTGATTCTGAACTGTATATGTTGTTTTCAACCATTTCTCTTTTGCAAACAAAGTTGAGAAAAGATTGCTTGTTTTTAGTTACCAAAAAATTCTTTAAAGAATTTATAAAATATCAACTTTGGTAGAGTTTATTGGAATTAACATAAATTAACCTTTTAATTTAGAAAAATCTGACAGTGTTCCGCAGATGCTTGAACGGCATATAAAGTTATTTAAAACACCTTATAAAACTTAGGTGAAAAGAAATAGTGGAATATGCATAAGCGTTTATAAATAATTTAGTGTTAAAACCGACGGAATTTTTGCACAGTACCTAACTCCTTTTTAAGTTGCGATACTTTTTCAGGCACATTTTAAATGAAAAAAATATTTTTAGTAGAAATAGATCTTAAATAAGCTTAAGACCAAGATGAATCCATGAAATTTAGGCATTTTCTGTTTGTATGTGGTTCAGAAACGTTATAATATTCAAACTAAAAATTTGTTAAGGCAATACAGAATCATTTTAAAGAAAGAGTGATTTTAACCTAGTGTGAAATCATTTTAACCTAGTGTGAAAGTAGGGAAACTTGCATCATTAACTGACTAAAACATCCGATCTTACTGAAGATATTTTACACGTTTTCGTAACCATATACACTATATGCCCAAAAGTATACGGACACTTGCAGCTTTTCCCTTTTTTTAGAATTTCTGCGGAATGGTTTAACTGATTGCCTTTAAATTTCAGATATGTAAAGAATAGATAATAACTCACATTTTATCCTAAAGATTCGGTCCTGGGGGCAATTAGGGGACCGTCTACAAACTGATAAAGACAAAAAAGTATTTGGTCCACCCCGCTTCGTAGAATACTGATAACAAGATGAAACTTTCAAAAATAGTAATGTATAATGTGCATAATATTTAGAGGAATTTTCGTAAACTTGGCACAAATTTTTGGGAAGATATAAAGGTTTTCTTAAAAAATCTCAAATTTTCCCACCTATGTTTTGCTTAGAACATGCAGAGTTTTCTGTTATATTATACAAAGCTTACAGACAAAATGACAATATGTTAGAGAAGCATTTTGTAAAAATTTGAAAAAGAAATCTTGAATATTACAGGAATTATGAGCATTTTTAGTAAATAATGTTTTACTGCGCATGCGCGAAACATAGTGTAATTTTTCTTTCACAACTGTAAAGCCAGATATATAGGACAACTTATATAAAAAAATTCAGTTCAATATCATTAGTATTCAGAAAGATATCGGCATTGCAACGAGCAGAATTTTAGCTCCTGTCCAAGAGAAGCTAAAAGATGAGGGGTTGTACACAAATTGGTATTTTTTAAACTTATATCTTTAAATAGTTATATTGAATTGCATAGTGGTTAGAATTTGCTGAATACCCATGAACACATCTAATATTCGTAACGAATAAAAAAATATATATGTAGAATTATTAAAATATTTTAAGAAAAGAAATTAATTAGATAAAAAATCGTTTCGCCATAAAAGAAATATACTTAAAATATCGTTTGGCCGTAAAATTGTAATATGTAACTTGTTAATAATCATGTAAATAATATAATTAAAGTAATAAAAATTTTGTTATTTATAGGTCCTAATTAGCTGGAATTTAAGTTATGCACGAATTGATAAGTCTTCAAGGGTATTCAGCAAATTCTAACCACTATGCAATTCAATATAACTATTTAAAGATATAACCCCTCATCTTTTAGCTTCTCTTCGACAGGAGCCAAAATTCTGCTCGTTGCAATGCCGATATCTTTCTGAATACTAATGATATTGAACTGAATTTTATTATATAAGTTGCCCTATATATCTGGCTTTAAAGTTGTGAAAGAAAAATTACACTCTCTCTATGTTTTGCGCATGCGCAGTAAAACATTATTTACTAAAATGCTCATAATTCCTGTAACATTCAAAATTTCTTTTCCAAATTTTTACAAAGTGCTTCTCTAACATATTGCCATTTTGTCTGTAAGCGTTGTATAATATAACAGAAAACTTTGCATGTTATAAGCAAAACACAGGTGGGAAAATTTGAGATTTTTTAAGAAAACCTTCATATCTTCCTAAATATTGGTGCTGAGTTTACGAAAATTCCTGTAAATATTATGCAAATTATACATTACCATTCCTAAAAGTTTCGTCTTGTTATCAATATTCCGTGAAGCGGGGTGGGCCAAATACGTTTTTGTCTTCATCAGTTTGTAGACGGTCCCCTAATTGCCCTCATGACCGAATCTTCAACGGAAAATGTGAGTTATTGTCTATTCTTTACATGTCTGAAGTTTAAAGGCAGGCAGTTAAACCATTCCGGAGAAGTTCTAAAAAATGTGAAAATCTGAAAGTGTCCGGATACTTTTGAGCATATAGTGTATTTCGCCATCGGTGTTTTATGCAAAACAAAATACGATTCCTTTAACGGTAACTAAAAGAAGAATTTTATTTGTAAAAATGACAATAACAAGCTTATTAAAATAGAAATTAAAAGAATTCCACACAAGAAAATTAGAAATTAATATTAGATATGAAAAGCGATATTAAATAAGTGAAATTTAGTTGAAACAAACGCCAGGATCCTTAAACATAAGATTCTTTTCTATGGGAAGGCGAAATAATATTCTCTATTTTTCATCATTAAATATTTATTAGTAAAAGCAGATAAATTAAGAATTAATGAAACAAACAGGTACCACACAAAATAAGTTTGAATCTTTTCAAGGCAATAAATAAAAACTGAAGTTATAGTTTTCAGAAGTTATTGACGAAAGAAATAAAAAATATATTAAAATATTTCTTTCAAACAGACAGTCAAAAAAAATCTACCTTTACTTTAATTAGAGGTAAATCATGAATTTTTTTTTCATGTTCTACTATTGCTTTCTAAAAGATATCCATTCAAAATAGAAGAAAAAAGAGAAAGGAACTTTCTCATTTCAGAGCCAATTATTTTCTTTCTCTTTTGGGCAGTGTTTGCATAGTCTGCATAAAGAGCGTTTCAGAATTTAATTCTTTTTCGGACTTTTCAAAGCAAGGTAGGAATCCCTACGATTCTTTGGAGTCCTTGACCAAAGAGTTGTTTTATTGGGAATGTAAACGGAAACTGTGGGATTTCCTGTGACATGGTCCTCTTTCTCTGGAGACAGTGCAGTGAATGAAGGGAAGTAGGAAAACGTTTTATTGATCTTTAGTTTCCTGGAAAAAGTTTCCTTTGCTACACATGGGCAAGAGCATACATTAAGGATGTGGAATAGGGATCTAATTTTTTGAGGGATGGGCAAGTGCTATTGCCAGTCAATGATTTTGAGTAGTTCTTATGTGAAGATGTAGTTTGATGTAAAAAACACTTAATATAACGAATTTTATTGTGAGGAAAAAAGTTATGTTTCGTACAATAAAATAATATTAACATTGATATAATTCTTTGCATCATCACACCAGAATCCTCCTGAAAAGTCTATTTAACATTCGGTTTAATTTAAGTTCATAGAAACATTTATTATAATTGCATTTAAATTAATTTGAAAAACTTCAATTACCCTCTCGTGTTCGAAATATTGAATGAGAAACTAATGGAATGGATAAAACTACCCGAGTCCAACATAAAAAAGCTTCTTGTATTTATACTTTCTTATTCTCAGTCAACACGATTATTCAAAAACAGAAAAAAACCAGATGACTGAAATTTGGTACGTTGTCTGTACACCAAAACTCTAGATGTCTATGAAATTTTGGATGAAATAGGCCAACTGTATGCCTGTCTTTCTGTTCGCCCGTTTTCATGTGGACACGATATCTCAAATACGTAACAATCTGCATTAAGGAGAGATTCCTAAGCCATTGAAATAAAGGGACTTCAAAATACTGAAACGTTCGAGCTCCTCTATCAAAGATAAGGGAAATTCTCTTTCCCCCTCAAAAACCACAATGACAGCTTGCATTGTCCGAATTCTAAGAATTCTTAAGAATTTAAAACTCCCCTCTTCCCCCAAACTCATTTGGGCGAGCCACTCTAACGAAGAAAACACACGCTGCGGGTGTGAAATCAATCACACTTAACGAAAGTGGGTGGAAATTTCAGAGTGACATTCGGACAGCTATCGTCTTTTGCTTGAAGGGACGTATGGGACGGTCGCGTATCGATAGAGTTAAGCCTTTGGTTTTGAGAAAAGACTGTAGATCTGTGCCAAATTTTGGATGAAATTAGTCAAAGAGAAGATGTCCAAAATACATGTCCGATTGTAAGGAAGTCGAGAACCCTGCTGGGTTTTTATTTATTTATTTATTCACAAGCGACTCGCATAATATAAAAATGAAATTACTGTTATCGTTGGAATTCCATATTTAAAACACTAACGACAAAGAATCGATATATTTATGACCGGGCATCTCTATAAATGGACCTGTATGCAAGAAAACTCTGGGGGTCCTCATCTTTATTCAATGACAAAAATAAAAGGATTCAAAATAAACATTAAACATCCTTGATGAAAAACTATTAAACTATGATTTATTTAACTATGCTATTTTTTGTTTGCTTGTACATTTAATGTATTTGTAGGTCATTGGCAGCTTTACGATTATGCTTTTGTAGCACCCACTAGAAGTAAGAATTATCTTCCGTTCGGTTTTATGTTTCGACTTTGGAAAAGATATGACTGCAGCTGACGGGTTGCGTCTGTCTTTAGAATGGGACCCCCTTACCGTACTATGATTTTTATTATAGACTCACCAGAAAACTGTCGCAATCTTCGCTGTATCAACCCTATCTATGTAATTTTTCGTTTATAAAAATGTAAAGAAAGCATAAAAAAATAGTTTTTAGCTCTTGATGGTCTAGTCGTCGATAGAAAAATAAATCTCTATCAACAACTGAATTTATGTTGAGTGTTATGCATTGAAAAGTCGTCGATAGAAAAATAAATCTTTATTAACAACTCAACATATAGTAAACACAAAAACAGTTATTACCGCTAGTTTGGTAACTTCACTTCAACTAAGTCACCACTGGTGCGGGTGAATACACTATGATCATTCTGTAGGGGCGAAATAATAGATATATTTATCCACTGTATGAGCTGATCAAAACGCAAGGGCGGAAGATTAGTGAAACGCAGATTAACTACTCCGCAAGGGCAGATAGTTGAATGCAAAGCTCCTCAAGCCGTTGGGCCAAGCATCCGCCACACTCCCAAAATGCCGGGCCTGGATATATGTATTATTGATATAATATTTTAAACAGGTGTTTTTTTTATTATCGGGAAGAAAGTAACATAAACCTGATTTAAAATTAATTTAACCGAAACATATATTGTAACCAAAGAGTATTTTGTAATATCAAAGGATGCCACGAGCAATCAAGAAAAATCAAGGAGTCAAGGAGTCGGAGAACAAGAGATGAATGATGGAAATAAAAGGTGTATGCATCATATGAATTGCAAGGATTTCGCGGATTTCAAATTGATCACAAGATTTCAAGAATTCATACATGGGTTTGTCAAGAACTTATAAACAAGGCAGATAACTGTTAGAAAGGGAATGTTTTATTACTTCTGAAAACCCTTTTAATCCGTGAATAATATATCATTATATTATGTTATTCTGTATAAATATTTCCCCTTCGTTTAACATTTAGCATATTCAAGGCGCAACGTAATAACGGTCAATAATGCTGTCAAAGAATTAGCTCCCAAATAATTTTCTGAAAAACTAAACAAAGTGTTATTTTTATTATCTCATCATTTTATCACCAGAACACAAACCCATATTTCTCACGTGGAACTTGAACTCTTTGCGTTTCATCATGTTGGGCATGAATTCAATACCACCAATTATATTATATAACTTATAAAAATGAAAGATGAAAAAAAAATCCAATACATAATAATATAGAAAGAGAATTTAATTAGAATATTCTATGAAAGGAAAATGTGCTGTAAATTACTTTCCAAAATATAATACAAAACAAATATGTAATACCAGGATGACATAAGTGACAATGCTCTGTATGAAAAGCGCTACAATGTTATATATTATAAAATAAATTTAGAATGGTTCAAATACTATTTAAAGAATATGGATACAAGAAATGAAATCAGTTTGAATTGTAGAAGCAATTTGAGAATATTTTACGTTTGTTTAATATTTCATTTCTTTCATCGTATCTGCATTTTTGCTATTGTAAAATATTTGGCTTTTTCTATGATATTATCACGAAAAATTTTAGATATTTTTAAATTAATTTTTTTAGAATACAAATACATTTTTCATACAGCATTTCTTCATTTCACATAAATAACATTAGAAATATTAAACTAATCCATTGTCATGTAATGTCAATTTAAATAAATATATATATTGTCTTGATTAGTATTCTTAATGTCCAAGAAATGAAAGTCCATCAATATGCGATTTTTCGCCATGTATACCCAACTTTTAATGGAGGAGAAATGACAGACTCAAATTTATTCTTCAACGAGTTTCTAACAGAAAGGGATGCGTGCAAACTGGATTCCGCACTCACACGCACGATAGATAAAGGCATTCCATAATAACCGCACATCTGCATTTAGAAGCCTCTGTTGAATAGTTAAACCTTAAGAGCGTTGTATATTCACTTTCCATATCCTGTTCATAACTTCCCTGCCGCCCAGCAAAACAAAACCACGCATGCGTCCAATCTGACTAAGGAAGGACCGTTGGAAAATTCCACTGTATATTATCCCGATTCCGTCGAGATTTGCATTGCTTGCTTCTGATGAGAACGCTGATTCGGCGAAACAAAATGTGGATGACAGCATTAACCTTTGTTATGATGCCACCGAGAGTTCGCATTGCTGATTTCCGATTGGATCATCGCTGCCGAGAGTAAGTGCGTGATTCACGGCTTTCTGAGTGGAAAAGAAACTGGTGCAGTTATATTAAAAACTTGCTTCGAATGTTTTGTCCATTATTGATTTTATTTATTGATTCTATATAGTTCTGTCTTCTAGGGAGGAAAACCAATTCCACAATTTTCACGCAGGTGGTGCTGTAGGCGGTCTCATTTCTTGGCGTATAGCCACTTTGCTATACCTAGATAACACTTTTATGACTATAGCTTCAGTCTCTCTGAAGTTATGGGGGTGGAAAGGACTTTAGAGGGTTTCCTGAATATCTGAATAATTTCATTTCAACGAAGCAATGGCCAGAATGTAAAAGTTGAATTCTGGTTGTCTAGGCTTCTGAAGACCACATGGCAGCTTGGCTTAAGCCGGGTTAAGCCCCAAAGAGGTCTATAAACTGTAATTTAATAGAAAATTCGAATGAAACTTATTTTCCTTCTGGTACCTTTATATGAAAATGCATGTAGTTTGATACTCTACGTTTTTCGATATTATTCGTATACAGTGTATTATATAAAACTGTGGTTTTATTGAAATTATTACAGTCTATAATAAAAATTAAACATTTTTCGAAAAAATGCAAGAAAATATTCTGAAAAGTTTAATACATACCTTAAGACT
>BGPR01001152.1:218831-272332 GCA_013235015.1 Araneus ventricosus | reverse complement strand
TGATGGTTAAATGAAGGACATTATTCAGATGAAAAAGTTCCATAGCCCATTCTCTAGGAAAATTAGCCGAATGGAAAAAACAAATAGTCATAATTCCTCCTATCACTATTCGATCATATACTCAAAACTATTATATTTTCCTATCTCATTCAGTTACATTTCTTACTTCAACTTTTAAAACTTTTACCAAGACGAAAATCAATTCAGACGCCCTGTGGAGAGAAAGGTAAAGACAGTAAATGCCCATCCAAGGATGGTAAAAAGAAAACGTATTTTGAATGACAATGGGACGAAAATCAAGTTTAGCCAAAGCATATCAGGCAGCTATAAAAAAATAAAAGGAAAAAAATGAAAAGGTTCTCGAATATTTCAAATTGAGGAATGAGGATATTTCGGTTGCAATCGAAAGTTGAAAGCTTCTTTATACAAAATCATAATAAAACGAAAGTCTTCGAATCTTGCAGCTTCGAGAAATAGTCTCAATTTGCATGGGATTTAAATGTAGTTTTTCTTTGATTATTGTTACCTTGGGGGAAATATTTCGGGATAAGTTATTTTGAGATGTGTACAGAAGCGCATGCCATTTGGAAAAAGAATTATCATATTCTAATAAACAAAAATGGAACATTGCTCTCTTATACGATGGTGGTTAGCATATTTTTAATTAATTACATTTTTAGTGGAATTTTTGTACATTTGTTTAATTTAAAACATTTCTGTTTTTTAAATAATAATTTGAAGATAATTTATATTATCGTCCGACATTATAAAGTTTTCTTCAAGTATAAAATGACGCTGGTAAAGAAACAATGGATGCAAAGCTATGTATTTATTCTGCCTTTTAAGAAAAACCTTTTCTCAAATTTCTCAGATATAATAAGAAAAGATAATAATAATATAAAAAATATATAAAACTCAACACTATATTTGAAATCGTTATGAATAACACTCTAATTCATATTTGACCGATTTCATACATTTTTGATTGTAAGTATTAAGGAAGACATTTATTTTAAAGCCTGATTTTATATCAATCTATCATTTCATGATTGTAATTTTTACTCCTGGCTCTTGGAATGGTATTGATTTCGTTATGCATTGTTTGTTAATTTTATCATATGTTTAGAAATTTTGTTCCTTAATTTTTTAGATTACCATTCTTTTATAAAATAAACCTTTTCACTGTAAAGAATTAAGAAAGATTATACCAAATTTTAAGCGTAGATCAAAGAGAAATGTTTGAAAAAGTTCCTTGTAAGAAATATAAAGAGTTTTTAGACGCAAAAAGAAATTAAAATGCATAATTTGATAAGGATGGATTAACGTAAGTTATATTTTCATGAAGCCTGAATATTTAGAGATTAATTAGAACACTAATTTTTTGGCAACGATATTCCAATGGTTTTAGAGTAATTTCGTGGTGCTGATTCCGAATCCGGCATTCTTTTTGTGAGACTGGCTCTAGTTTTCGAGATAAAGAGAAAATTATATTTCAATAGTTATATGTACGCACTTCTCAAATCCCATTAAAACTGTCTCAAATATACATAAATCAGTAATAAAATTAAATCATTGCTATAAATCAAATTAATCCTAAAGAGTAATCAATATATAAAAAATCACAAAATAAATCTAAGCAGAAATCGCATAAAATCTGTATCAAATATAAGTTAAATAATAAAGTTTTAAACAAAAGCAGAATTTTTTTTTAAAATTTTAGCTCATTAAATTTTAATATTAATGAACGAAATAAAGAAATGATTTTCAACAAATAAATAGTTGACTCAAAATGGTATAGTAAAATTACATGATGAAGTTGCATTAAGTCCAATAAAATGAAAATTAAATAAGCTGGTTCAGTTACTTTATGGAAAAATTTTTATATAATTTCCTCTTATATACAGAGGAAGTTTCGCGTAGGAGTATCTAGCAGTAATCTACCACCATATGTGTGTCCCACATACCTTGATATCTTTTTTTTTCTATTACTTTGATATCGTGGTAGCCGAAGTCTTTTTTTTAAAGGTGTGTTAATTTTTGTTACTTTCTGTATTCTTGGCATACGTTCTGAACTAAAAAATAATATTCTACGTAGTTTTGGAGCTTAGTTTTACAAGTGTTATCCTGAAAAGGGAAATGAATTTGGTGTTTTTCAGATCTAAATAACCCCTTGCTATGTTGTTGTATATATGAAAGTATATAACGCTTGCTATTTTGCTGAGAAAAATGCAGCAAACTAACTGAAATTAAGCGAAAAAATGACTGAAACAAAATAAGAGTAGAACCCGGCTTGGGCTTTCATCAAGTTTCATCCCTCTGTGTGTGTTTATTTTTCATTTGTTACTTTAAAATGTAATTTCTAGAAAATGTTGTAGTTCTCTTTTTTCCACATTTGCTATTCATATACTTTGACCTGCTGCATTCAATCGACAAAATGATGTGTGAAGATTATGACGTTGATTATGAACTAAAATTTGCATATTGAAGTAATTTGAAATATTTTGATCAAATAAAATTTATTACTCTTAATAAGTTAAGTATCTAACAGCTAATGCCATAATAACAAAGAGACTTAGAGAAATTTTAAAAAATAATGAAAAATTAGCCTAATTTCGCCACTTTTTAGGACTTTTCAGGCCTACACCTATTCGCAAATTTTCCCGCTGTATAGTGACACAAAAAAAATTGACTTTTTTCGGCCCACCTTACTGAAGACACAATTGAAATGCTGATAATGTGCATTATCTCAAAAACTAGAGCCAATTCGGCAAAAGTAAAAGTACAGGATGTTTCATATTGAATGGGCCAAAAAGAAGAGCACAGTAGGAATTACGTAATTGATTAATTTAGCCGAAATCAATTTATTCGGAAACTACAATCATACAAGTTTTATCTGGCAGCAGAGAAAATTCTTCCACTTACGAAATCGCCGATAAAGGCGCTGTTAGTCAAAATGAAGTGATTACCTGAACGATCGTCTACCTCGTCGGCGGATTGGCCGTGCTGGCGCAAATGATTTGTCATTGCTTTGTTGGCCGGCGAGATGCCCAGATCTAACTCCTTGCGATTTTTCCTCTGGGGTTTCGTCAAAAACAAAGTGTTTATGCTTCCACTTCCTCAGGACTTACAGGAATTGAAACAGCGGATAACTAACGTGTTGAACGCATTAACAGGGGGTCTCCTATCACGAGTGTGGCAGGAACTTGACTACCGCGTAGACATTTGCTGTGTCAACGGAGGAGCACACATCGAACATCTCTAGAAACTTGGATAACTGTAGTTTCAAGGTAAATTGGAATCATCTAAATAAATTAATTACAGTGTTCACAGGAATGTTTTATTTTTGGCCCATTCAATATGAAACACCCTGTAGTTTTAAAATCAGCAGCCCCAAAATATCCTAAAATTATTAAAATTTCTTTGAAAGAAAAAAAAAGTTTTTTGTTCCCCAATGTAATTAATTCTACATTATATTTAAGAAAATAAAGTAAAATTAGCTTTCTAAAATATCACAAGCTGAAATTAGAAAAAATGAACGGAGATTACCTTTTTGAATGAAGGATTATCCCATCTACCTTCACCATTTTCTTAGCTTGAAAAGAAGATTTATAAGGAAAAATTTAATGATTGATTACCGAGAAGGTTCTTAAATTTTTAAAAATTTTGTCATTGTAAGGACTTTTTCAGTAACGTTAATTATTGGATTAATCCAACGGGGAATATATTGTCTCTAAACTGTGTGTGTGCTTAAGGTAATAACGATTAATGTTTGTCTAACAAGGTTCATGCATAAAAATAGTCTTTTTGGAAAAAAGGAGTACCTCAGAAAAGCAGAAAAATATATTTAGATTAAATAATTCATAAAATGTTTTCCACAATGTTTGAGTACTCTATATGATGTTAAGAACTCAAAATTTAGACTATTCAAGTACGTATTCAAGACTACTAAAGTACTTATTCAAGACTACAAAAGTACTTATTCAAGAGCAGTTTTTTTGAATATTGCATGGAATAGTGCAGACATTAACTTTAAATATAAATATATCGAGAAATAAATGAGAAAAATTTTACTTATTAAAAGTAATGGCGCAAATTGGAATAATATATATATATATATATATATTACAATAGTATACCAATTCATGAATTATTTATACGATTGGAGTTATTTTTATAATTTTGTATACTTGCTTTTAGAGCGTATTTTACCATTCTATGAAAGTATATTTATATTTATAACTAGTTGAACCTGTCTTTGAGATGCTAATTTTATAGTAAATATCACATTAGTGCATCTTTCAAGGGGTCTTTCGGAAGCGACTAAATAGCAAAAAGGAAAAAAAAAACAGTATCGAATCTTGGTTAAAAAAGCATTCAAATCGATAGCGCGGTAGCCTTACTTTTTAATGACTTCTCAGAATAACTTAGCAAATTATTATGCTTATAAGGTCAGGCAGTGTTAAAAAAATTAAATATTTCAAAATTAAAAAAAAGCAGGTATTTAAATCAAACATTTGTTATTTCTTTACATAGGGGCCATTAATAATTATTCTGAAATTCATTTAATTACGCGATAACCACAGCACTTTTATTGAAATAATGCTTTTTATGTGACTTTTGAACATATTTCTTGAATCTGAATCACAGAACAGATAAGATGCAATCCTCGGTGTTGGAAGTATTACAATATATCAGAATTTTTCTCAATTTTCATGAGTATTTTTATTTTTTATGAATATCAGAATGCAAATGAACATTATCTACATCAGTGGTGAATCCGGGGAGGGGGCTATCGGGCTGCAGCTCCCCCAGAGCTAAGTTTTTCTTGATTTTATTTAAAATCACTGCAACTGTTTGTTCTTAATTTCCCTTTTAAAAAATAATAAAAACGTGACAACATTGCTTTCTGGCTTGACAGGCTCGAAAATTTTCCTACTTTTCTAGTCATTACAGTTGTACTTGTCGAAGACATTTTTTGGCTAGTTACATCATTACATTTCTTATTAAATTATCGAAAGTATTGTAGTGTTTTTTATTATTCTTATTGTCAAGTGAATAAAGTCTGTAAAGTTAAAGTGCTTTGGTTTACATAAGCCATGAGGTTTGAGATCCGTCATGACGATACAAAATTTTTATAACCTCAGCCACCCCTAGACCCAAATCATGGATTCTCCACTGATCTACATTACTATGGTCCATCGTGATTTCTTCATACCTTTTAGGGAAGATTACAAGAAAGTGTTCACATTAATTTCTGTCTGAAATTCCATCAGATTTGATTATGGTACTGCCTCATTTTGTATCTTACCTAAATCACTGAGAATTGAATCATGCCCTTAATTATTTTTCACATTATCATGAGGACAAACAGAGAATACTTATCAGTGTTTCGAATCTTTGAACTGCATCTCTCAAAGGTAGTTGTACGATTTCGCTATTTTCTTCATCACATCACTATCTTATCTTCATAGGAAAAATTATCTTCAAACTAATTCTAAACTGTTTTCATCTCAAATGTAATAGTCTCGACTTCGGGGCCCGAGGGTTCCAGGTTCGAAACCCGATTACACTGAAGATCCGCCGTGTATGTCGGCCTGGTTGAAGTCAAATTTGCCGTAGTGTGTCAATCATCCTCCCATTGTTGTGGTGCGGAAATTTAGAAATGCAGGTGTCAGTTCAGGATCTATCCTCGTCATGTGACCTCTGTTCAAAATTACGAGATCTGTTCAAAACATCCCTCGCAGTTATTCAAAACGAAACATTAGTATAACTAAACTAAACTAATTTGTGATAAAATTTGTACCTCTGTTCGCGTAATGACCAAAAACAGTGCTTTCTGTTAATAATTTCTAGTCATTTATCCGAAATAGAACCAACATAAGAACCTTCTCTTTGTCTACATCTATCAGGCGGGTATAAAATGATATAGTCTGACCACGAATTCCGAGACTACCTCTTTTGGACGATTTTACAACGGAAAGGGGTGTCAGACAATGAGTCATATGAGCGCATTTCCGGAGATCTTGGTTAGATCACGCTCAGTAAAATGTAAACATCGCCCTTCCATTCTTCACTTTCCCCCTTTTTTGATGAAAATGACTCCGCCCGGCGCATGCGCAAAAGATTTCCGAATCCGTTGCTATACAATACCAACGCTTTTATATGAGCTCTGAAAAGAAAGGTGGCTTTTTTGGAACGTCAGAGACGGCGACATGCAATCAAAGAACTTTGAGGCTATGGAGAATTTTTAATACAGAAGTGTGTTCAAGAATCTATCGGGGCAAGGTCAAAACGAGCAATGTACAGAAGAAGCTTTACTGTTTCTACATTTGCAGCGAGTTATATCAGTTTGCTTTGTTATTTCTGAGTTTATAATTAGCTCTACTATTCCCAGGAATTGGAATCAGAAATAGCCGTACGGCGTGCAGCATTTAAAATTAGTTTTGCCCCATTCTTTGAATTTGTTTCTACATATAGTACTAGTTTAATACTTAATTTAATTTACTACACGCATTCTAAATAATGAGATTTTTAAATTTTATTTCACAAAATTGACCGATATTTTTTGGTCTTGGAAGCTCTTATAGTGGATTTAAATCAAATGTGATTGAAATTTGTTCATGCAGAGATTATCTTTTTTCCCGTGCATTTCGTGTGCATTTATAAAATGTATGTTAATGGGTAGTAAGAGAGCTTTTTCGCTTGTTTTTATTTTCATTTTTGAAAAATTACAGTTTCTCAGAATAACCTCTTTTGCATTTTTTTATGCATCATGGTTAAAAGAGCTACTTAATTTTTCGAATGTAACATTTTGAAACAGAAAATATAAGCCGTCATATGAAAGAAAATAATTTTTTTCATAAGTGATGAGTAGTTTACTATAATCCTATAAGCGTGTCAAACTAACCAATAAGTATCATAAAGTTGATTTTATTCGTTTTCATATTTGTGATAGATTAATTTTTGAATTTCGGAAGAAAATTGCGGTTTATTTTTAATACATTAAAGAAAAAACAAACCACCAAGAATTTACTATTATTTGAATTCAAATTGCATAAAATAACTTATTCAAAAATATGTATTTGTTAAAAAGGAATAAAGAAAATTATATTCTCTTCGTAAGCTTGCTTCTATTTTTGTGTAACATCAAACATGCGAAATCCAACGTTATTTATATGAGTGAGTTTATATTTAGAATATTTTCTTTTCTAAAAATATATATTCATTGTATCGGTTTTCTTTAATCTTCAGAAATATTATTCTCGTTAACTTTTTATCTAAAACTGCTTTTAATATTTTTCAGAAATGAGATTTACAAAAGAAAAATTTCAACTTTTTGATGCAATTCTCTGAAATATTAGTGAAATAATAATATCACGTTCTTGTGATATAACTCTAACTAATCTAGTAGGCTTTAAAGTATTATGAGCAAATCTAATCTGAAGCAAATGAAAGTAGGTCATTTCTGAGTGTTTGGCTGAACAAAAGATTTCTAATTTTGGGCACATTACAAGAAATTTCCTAGTATGTAGTACCATAGCTAGCATAAAAATAGTCAATGTAACTGAAAAAGTTCCGTTTTAGTCAAAATTGCGATTTACAAATGCCTCTTTTTTATTTTTTGTTGCTTACGAATACATAATCTTAAAAAAGAAGCGTGGAATTTTTTTTTACCTTTTTCGTTTTCTCATAGTCGAAATATTCAAATAAAAACAAAACTTTTATTTTCTTTTTTAATAGCTATTAAATTAAAAAGTTACTGAAAATTTTCAAAAGCTAACTTTCAATCGCTGTATTTTCTTGTTGGATATTGGAATTTTTTAAGATATTGTGGAGTAAATCAATCATATAAATCATCTATATTAAAGAGATCAATTAAGTATTAAATAAAACAGAAATTATAAATTTTAATTGCATTTCCATACGCACATATTATTTTGAAGTTTCATAATATTTTATAATTTTTTTTTTACATTTATTACAAATATGTCATCAATTATTAATCCCTCTAGCTGAATTTTTTCCAATAAAATCAGCATGGAAATTTCAAAGCAGTAATTCGAAATTAAATAAAATGTTTCGTTATTCCTTGATGGGCTCTTAAATAAATGTTATAACACAAAATATGTCTTTTGTTTAAATTATATGTTTTCTATTATTTCGAGTTATCTGCCGTGAAAAAGTTGTATATAAATTGTTACATTCCTTCTGGTGTGCAAAAATGAGCGTTTAACGTATCAGTTGCTTAAAAAGTGAAACGCAAAATATTTTGTTCAAAAAAACCCTGGAAAACTCGGAGTTGAAATTCACAATTGCCAATTCAACAGAATTTTTTTTTCTAAAAGCTCAACTCGCTTATGCAGCAGAATTGTTAAGTCCTCATACCTTCAACGTGGCATTCTATAAAAGAAAAATAAAGAACAAAACGAAACTGTGCAGTTTTAGGAGCCCTAATTTTATCTGTCGAATTATTTCCATTTTTTTGAGCGAAAGAAAAACCAAACGATAAAAATTGCTAAATCTCGAAAAGTTACATCAAAGAATAGCATTTTGAATTTGGTTAAATTTCATGTATTTCTTTGTCTTTATACTTGTTTACTTCCAATTTAGATGAAGACAAAGCAAAAAGTGATTTTTATAATAAGCATTCAGTTCTTTTTCATGCGCTTATTATTTTTGAATCAGCATCGCTTTCATCCTTTTTAACCTACAAGCAACTGGAAGGAACCTTAATTTGAAATGAAATTTCTGCTGCATTGCATTTCTCTAGTGTGGCCTGCACGTACCGTTGTTTACATCACTTACTTCTGAACTGAAACAGGGTTGCCAGATCAAAGTAGCAAAATAAGGCCAAATCGTCTTTAAAATAAGGCCAAAATGGGAAATTTCATTAAAGTGCACATTTCCCCCTTATTTTGTTATAAGAAAATGACTCTCCTTCATAAAAAGGAATCCCACTAGATTGACACATGCATAATACTGTTCTATTTAACTAAAATTTTAGGGAATTGTTTTAAAAAACATCTTCATGAGGGACTTGCAAAAGAAAAGAACGAAAAATGGATTCTGTTCTTCTCTGTCCAGAATAAAATAAATATTCTAGCGAAATATATCAACTCTTGTTAAGAAAAACGTTCGATACTATTTTTCAATGTTCAAATATTTATTATAAAAATACTAAGATTACATATTAAGAATCGTTCCAGAAGTCTTAAGGAAAAATAAAGCCAAATAAAAGGCCAAAAATGAATTTAAGGCCAAATGAAAATTCTTAAGGCTAATGGCTTTTAAAAAAGGCTAGATTCCAGAATTTGGCCTTAAAAAGCCAATATGGCAACCCTGAACTGAAATAAAAGTGCGACACCAAAATAAATATCATCTATAGCTGTGATTGTGTCGCCTATAATTAATTGCCTGGCATACTGGATAGTTTTTTTTGCTTGAACGATATTATTAATGGGAACCATTTCTTTTCACTCTATTTATTTTAAAGGCTCAATTGTTTTTCGGCCTGACTGTGATTTATTATTCTATACTCATCGTTTCATTATCAACAATTTCATCCTCATAGCGTTCTACGGAATTATTTAAAATGTCTTCAATAATAAAACAAATAAACGAAAGAGGCACATGAAAAAATAAATGGATACTCTTACAACCTTCTATGGTACCAGAAATGTTATTAATAGTTTTATTGAAACGAGAATCACAAAATTGTATGCTTCGTTGGCTATAAATACTTTTTCAACTGAAAATCCTTTTCTCCAAATTTTAATTTCATTTTATTAAATTTCCCTGTCTCTAATAATTATTACCTTTCTTTTTTTTTACTATGTCACAAATTTTGCAAAATGACCATCAATGACATTTGGCTTCCTACGTATGATTTAATCGGCAGATGGCCTGCATACACGGCGGATCTTCAGTGGAATCGGGTTTTGAACATATTTGAATCTCTTCAAAACATTACGAAGCTAAACACTAAACGCGCCATATTAAGGAAACATACGAGAAATTCGTAGGAAGAACAATCCAGATTTTTTTAGTCATCCAATCACAAACTTTCATGAAGATTACTTAGATGGGGAGAAATCTTTTAAAACTGATTGAGAAAAATAAATTCATTCTGTTATTTATAACAAAGGCAAATGAAATCTATTTCTCATCTCTGGTATCAACATTTTAATAATATTTTCCACTTATGAAAAGAAGAAATCGTGAACTAATAGTATTTGTCAAAATTTTCTGTACGCAGGTGGCTAAGAATACGCAAGTTGATGATGGCGCCACTATGACCGTGTAGCTACTGTATCAAAATACGACTATTACCAATGGTTTGCCGCATTTCCTTTTCCATTTACATGGAAAAATTCACTTTTCTATCTAATTTTTCGATCATAGAACGCAAGTGTTTCTCATGATTTAAATTGAGCCAAATGTTTAAGGCGTAATTCAAATTAAAGCATGTATCATAAGCTACAAGTTGGTGTACATTGAGTTTATCAATCTATGGAGTTTTGGCACCTAGCGGCGGTTTAGTCAAGGGCTAACGAGGAGGCCAAGTGTTCGCATTATTTCTGCTGCTCACTCTTAGACTCCCTAAGCTAGAATTAGCTTTACATTTTTTTTCTTGTAAATGTAATAAACAATTGTATATAAATGAATAGTTCTGGCATAATATTTTAATGGAAAACAAATGTAATATTTTATTGCGAAATAAATTTCATCTTGACATGTTTCTGTTTTGTAAGTTTTAGTTGTGCAAAATATTAGCCTTAGCATATTTCATTGTTCTCCTCAAACTTTTAGTATACCGTGATGTTTTATAAATTGTTTTTGTAACTCATTATTGGTAAATATTGCCTTATAAAAGGAAAACTGATAGATAACGCTCATGTGGAAGTAACTGAAGTGGTTAACCCCAAGTTGGAGGTTGGCAGAAGTAAAAGGAGTGTGACTCGAGAATTCAGAATCAACGAGTGCACCCTTTGAAGAAATTGAAAGCTGTAGACTAATATGCCTACTTTCTTTTATCCTTCCTGCGCTTTATATTCTTTTAAGCGATGTCTAGACATGCAGGAAAGGTTATTTGCAATAAAATTAATTTTACAATTAGTTCAATTTTATAGTTTCCAAAGCTAAAAGAGAGAGATAATATGAACCAGAAAAAAAGAAGACTTGCGCTTTAGTCGGAAAACACGACACCTTCGCCTTTTAAAGCTCATTTGGAAGAAAATGAAACCTATAGAAAAGAAAATACAGAATTTCCTTCAAAACTGAAGGATGGGTATTGTGAGGGTAATTTTAAAACAAGAAAAAAAATCAACAAAGCATAACGAAAGTATTGCCTTTTTGTTATGACGACAAACAACCATCAACTAGCTCAGCCTATGGTTTCAGCTGATGATGTTACCGTAATTATTTCCTAAGGATATGAGAACTCCTGTCATGAAAGCTGGATTCAACGTTGATTGTGCAAAGAGTGCTGGCAGGAGGATTCCAGTACCTCTTGTGTATTTATATGCAATTATTGTTAAACAGATCCGATGCGTACTCTTAGCCACCTTACCTGTGTACTCTTATCCTCTAGGCAGGCTAAGAGTACGCAATTTTCATTTTTTAGCTTTATTTTTCTTGCCTAAATGATTAGGGAGAAAAAAGGAAATTTACAAACATTCATTAAAAATTAAATTATATTATAAAAGTTGTTACAATTTATTAGAGATATTCAATTAAATTAGAGTTCTTTGGTTGGCACCTTACGTTTTTACGATTTTGTTTCAAAGGCTCATATTTTTAATAAATAATTCATTTCCACTTGCTTTGTCCACTTATAGAAAAACGTCCTAAAGAATATTTTTAAAACGTTTGTTTTAAGTAGTATAATGTACAGTGTTTTACAGCATGCAACAAAATTTGAAAAGAAAAAGCAAATTAGAACTTTTGAGTCCGTATTGTGAAGTTTAAAATTTTTGAAGTTGATGATTGATTGAGCAAGTAGGACAAAATTTTAATGTGATCACAAATTTATGAATTAGCTTAACAATTGCTGTCCAATCTCTGAAAATGGTTACTAAAATAGGTGCAGTAAATAATTAAATCAATATAAAAATACATTGTTTTAAATCAATGCATCGATTAGAAAGATGAATGCTTAAAAATAAAAACGTTGAAAAATAAACTGCTTCGGTTACTTATAACAAGCTAAAGACAAATATTTCCCTTACTTCTAATATCGATAAAATAATAAAGATTTTAATTTCCGAAAAGAAAAAAAACATGAGGGCAAAAAGATTTGCCAGTCTGTAAAATTGTTCTTTTCAATAAATTTAAATATTTCCTTAGAAAAGAAACAACTCAATTATTGAAAATTAAATATTAGCTTCAAATTTGATTAGGGATATCTAATTAAAATCAAGCAACTTAAAAATCTTTTCCCTAAGTAATAGCATTTAAAAAAATCTGAATTGATAATGTCGGAATAATTAGTGTTAAATACCGTTGATTTTTATTAAACCTGTTTGCAAGAGAATTCGTATTCCTTATGGAATAATTTAGTAGTGGCAAAAGAAGTAATAAATTACGAAATTTCTTTTAAAAATCTTTTTTACTTCATAAAAGTTGAATCTGCCAAGGAAAAATCTAGGTGCTCTAATTTCATACATGCTCATAAATTATTATTACTATGATTTGGAAAATAAACTTACACGAAAACAACTCAGCAGCTCTGATGACAAAATTTTTGGAAAACTGTAAATGTAGTTGGAAAAAAGACATTTTTAAGATATGAAATAATATATTCATCAATTTGATAAAAAAATCAAATTTGTGTTTTTCATTGGTTACTTCTTACTATTATTACTATTACTATTACTATTGGTTACTGGCTTATTATTATTTGGTTTGGCTTATTGGTTACTATTACTTTTTTATTATACTATTACTTATTTAATATGGTAATTATTAACCTATGACTTTTGATTTTATTTTGAAATATAATGAGTGTTAGAGAATTAAGTATTAGATTTTTGTAAGTTATACATTATATATTATCCTATGATGCTACAAATAATTGAATTTCGTACACGCATAAATTATATTACTTATAAAATAATGTCTAAATTCAATATATTCCCAAAGTGATGTTGTTTAGTTAGATTGCTCTAAAAAATTAGGCGTAAAAGGAATTGTGTAGATGGTAAATGAGTTTAAATATAAATTTAGAATTGAATTATAGCCAAAGATTATAGAAATATATAACATTTATTTAGAAAATGCGGACAGCGATACATAGCAATAAGCGAATAATGATATCTACATTTCTGATGCCATAATCTTCTTGTTCCGTTGCCACTCACTCTTTTATTACCAAAACAAATTTAAAAAATAAATTGGAGCCTTAATATATTAATGAATTTGCACATTTCTTAATAATAAATAAAAAAAGCAATATACATAAAAATTTGGTGGATTTTAAGCTTACAAAAATATTGCCATAATGTAGAGGTGAAATTTTAACTGCTCTAACTAGAAAAGTAATGACACTCATTCAATGATTGATGCTTCTTTAAATAATTAAATTACACATAAAAACATTATATTTTAATTTCAAATATCTATAACTTTTCATTAAATAACTGAAAGTTTAATCAGTAATTCACATATAATTCACTTAACCTTAAATGAATATTCTAACTAAAAATTTATAAAAGCATTTTTTCATTTTTATTTACAATCTATTTTAGTAAAAATAAATAGAAATGGAAATTTTTCGGCATTTTCTCATTAAAAATTTTAAATAATGACATAGAAAATTGAATCTAAAAAAGAAATATAATACTTTTCTCATATTTTTCCTATCAATGAACAATGTTTAAATTGACTAATTTTTTTTTTATCTAAACATGAAAAAAACAACAAAATAAACGTTTTAACAAAACATGAAAAATATATAATATTTTTTTACATCACAGTTAAACGAAACATAATTTAGAGATGACGAAAGAATAAAAATCGTGTAAATACAAAATATTTATATCCAAATAATAATAATAAAATTAAATAAAAACTTTATGTAAGTAGTATAAAATAAATAACTTTTTTGTTCCTTTTTTCTCTTACGGCAAAAAAACGAATTTAAATTTATCAGAATTTCCAAGTGTAGAAAATTAATTTTAATCCTATCTATATAAGTTAAATGAACTCAATCAACAGAATAAGATATTCACTGCAGTTTCAATGTTCCATAAATAATTAAATCACATAAAATTAACATTTCGTGTTTGTATCTAATAAAGCAACGGTAAGAGTAACGGTACTCGCTTTTAATTAATTTCCTACTACCAATAAAAGAGAAATTAAGAAGACATCCAAAGAGCTTTATTAAGTTATTTTTAGAAGAATTAGTGGAGTTTAATAAGTAATTTTGCATTTTCAAGAGACGAAAAAAAAAGTGTTTTTGGTAAAAAGAGCTTACAGTAGGACCCGATAATCCGGACGAATTCAGGCACATGGACGTCCGGATTAGCGGGATTTCCGGATTAGTGAGGTTTTAAAAAAATAACGTACAACACTTTTTAAAAAAATTGTATGTATAGATACCATGGTATATTTGTATGAACTAACATTATATGGATAAATTGAATGCACATGATATGTACATACATAATTACTACAAATATAAGTGAATTATCGTAATCAGTGTCCAAAAAAATCATTATTTTCTTGGCGCGGCCGTTCCAATTTTTAATTCAAATGCGCGGTCTCTTAAACGTCTGAGGGGTATATTTTCGTGTGCTTCAAAATTTTGTTCTTCAGCCCACTGTAATGAAGTGTTGAGTAACGCCACAGCCTCAGAATGAGAAATTTTGACGGGGTTTACAGGGGTGACGTCGTCATCTTCTGCGTTACCGTCCTGATAATTTCGTCGTCTGTTAAAATTTCATTTCCAGCCAAACTGTCGTCATCCTCAGCAGCCCACTGGAGGGCTTCATTATTAGACGTCGGGTCCGTGTTTTGTAATTGGTTAATGAGTGATGCAAACTGAATTTCTTCAGTTTGCACATTTTCTTCAACTTCAGAATCAATAAAATTGGGAAGCAAATTTTTTCACGACTTGTTGATCATCAATGTAGACACAGATGTGCAACAATTAGCAAGACTGAACACGACATCTTTTAAATTTCCATTTTTCAGCGTTTTCTCCAAGTTTTCATTGTGCACAGGATCATTCAGAAAATTCGTAAGAAGCAACTTGCGACATCCCAGCTTGATGTTTTGAATAACATACTGATCCATGGGTTGGATCAGTGCAGGGTGCGGGTTTGCAACATTCTCCATGGACAGCCCGGAATACCGAGGGTTCCGGATTAGCGCGTGTCCGGAATACCGGGGTTCTACTGTATTTGTTGAGCGTTCGAATAAATGAGTATTATGTTGCTTCTTGAATTATTAACGTTTATATTTTATTCAATTAATCATAAGGATTCAGAGTCCCATATGGATTTTTATTGTAATTATATTTATTTGCAATACTTTCATTTTCTCGTATATAAAAGGAAATTTATTCATCGAAAAATTTCTATCTTGCGATTTTGATGAATTTCCGGTCATAGACCGCCTTTAGTCGGAAAACCATTTTCTTCGAACACTTTAACTCCAAAATGGAGTGAGCTAAGCGACTGAAATTGGGTATGTACATTTTGCATCAAAAATTCGAGATATGTATCACATTTAGGGTAACATTTATCACTGGCAAATATGTAAGTTTATTTGCGTGAATGTGAAGATGGTATCTCGGACGCATAATGGGATATATGGATAAAATTTGGTTCGTAGTTTTATTACCAAAATTGCTCATTTGTATGAAAGTTTGGGCACAATAGGTCATAAGAAAATGAATAAAAATGCAAATTCGGTTTTCATAAAAAGTCGAGTCGAGATTGATTCTATAAACGGAAGACAATTCTTTCCACATTGAGAATGTATAAGATATTGCAGAAGGGAGACAACTTCCTCTGGTTTGAGATCTCTTGTTAGATCATATTTTTCTATTACTGCTGTCAATTTCAAGCTCACTTTTTTTTAGAAAAAGAAAGAATGATATTTTTTATAGATTTATAGTTAGAAAGTTTTCATTTACTTATAGTTAATAATAGGTTTTAACATGAATTTAATTTGCAAGTTCTATTTTCGAAGAAACCTGAATAAATCTCCTGGTTCTTTAATTAAGATACGCTTAGTTAAATATAAAAGAATCAGGAACAGAAATGGAGTTACCGTTACAATTTAAAATTCGGAGCTTATTGGCAGTCAGCCACCATCTTTCCCTTCGAGTGAGCTGTAGTCATTTAATAAACACATGATTGAAAGGTCCCTTTCCATAAACGAGATTAGAATCTTCCGATAATCACTTTTGCCACTCTTGCATTTTATGATATAAGAGCAGCAGTTCGTTAAAGGGATTGCGGGCAATAGAGAGAGCAGGACTAATGGTACTATCAAATAATATATATAAAATATCTTTGAATAAGAATAGTGGTAATAAAGAAACGAAAGATTTTTGGGTTTTCAGACTATTTGGGTCAAAATACCATCGCTCATAAAATTTGCATAGAAGAGCTGTTAATCAACGACAAGTAATTTATTTAACTGGTTTAGTTTCAAATTATGATTATTTTATTAATTAAAACCAATTTCTGATCGCCAGCAAGATAGTGGCTAATATGCTTATAAATTAACTGCAGCTAATGCTTTAAAAATATTTATTTTTTTAAATTAGGAATCTGCTCAAATATATCTGAGTTACACGCAAACGCAATATAAAAGAATCCCTTTCCGGAGACGAGATTTGTGACTACTTTTCATTTATTCTCCTTTGCCAGTCTTACATTTTATGATGTAAGAATAGCATTCCATGAAACAGAGTGCCAAATCTCCGCAACTGTGGTATCTTTTGTATCAAATAATATATATAGAGTATTTGTGTACATGAATAGTGATAGTGAACAAAGTAAGGATTAGTTGTGTTTTCAGAATATTTGGATCAAAATACCATCGTTTATATACAAGTAATTTACGTAAAACGGCTGCTAATCAACAGTAAATAATTTAATTACCTGATCTAAGGATTTTCTTAATTAAACCCAATTTCTGATCCTTAGCAAGATAGTGGCTATTATGCGTATTTAATTAACTACATATAATCCTTTAAAAATATGTTTTTTTAAAATTAGGAATCTTCATAAATAGATCTGAGTTACATGCAGATACAAATGTGATATAAAAGAATCACCCTAAAAGTGAATATGAAATTGACAAATATACTTTTAAAAAATACTGCTTTATTCATAATGAACCTGTAAATTTAAGATTTTCCAAATATATAACTATTCGAGAATATAACACTTTTCTAAATGACTTATGTTGCAAATAACTAAAAAAATTCCAAATTGTAAAATATAAATTCTATTACAAACCAAAAGCTCTAAACCAAAGCCATCTGAAAATGTCACAAAATTTTATCCTAATTTTTAAAATTGATGCAAAGACTTTTTTCTCAATAGTATTTTTAAACTAAGCAGAATGTTAATTATTTTAGCAATTATGACTAGATATTTATAATTTTGTTAAAAGCCTGTTATGAAGTTTGTTTCTATAATATAATCTGCATATTACATATAGTTTATGTTATATGCTTTAACATATAACTAAGAATAATGTTTAAAATTGTGTTACGTAAAGATATATAGCGGGTTCTCTCGTAGAGATGACCAACAATTGCAATGCCACTCATTAGAAAATACGGAAGCTCAGCACCATAAGCTAGGCTTTCTGCAATCAAAGTTTGAATTAATAATAATTGTCAAAGTCTATGAGAAATATAAATTGCTTTAAAAATTGCTGCATAATTTTTTAAGATCCATCCAGCGATTCTCAACCTGTGGGGTGTGCTTCCTAGGGGGCGTGATAACACAGAATGGGTGGCTTGATAACACTGAATAGGGCTGTGATAACACTGAATGGGGGGCGTGATAACACTTAATGGCGGCGTGATAACACTTAATGGGGGCGAGCATATAGAAAAGAAAATATTATTAAAGAAATTGATTATTTTACTGAAAGGAAAGTAAGGCAAAATACATTATGACGTAATAAAAAATAAAATACACATTTACACTGATATAATACACTTATAAATAGGATTGTATCAGTATTGCACAATGTATTTAATAATTAACTTATCAATATTAAAATTAAAACACGTTTAACAATAATTATTAGTGATTCCTCTCGACGGACTCGAAGCTGCGAGAATATCCGATATGGTGGACGTAAGACAGAGAAATCGAGACAAAGACATAAGAGAGGGCAATTCTGGTTTTTCAATGCAGGGATTGTTGCAAAATATCAATATTATTCTTAGTAATTTGTAACGTTTGTAATTAAGATCGTAGTATAGCTTTAGCGTCAAAAAGCCCCCAAAGCATTATTATTCTACACATTATAATGTATACAATAATACATGTACATATTGTATGAGAAGGGGGAGCGATGAAAATTATGTTTGAAAATTGGATCGCAAATACTGAAAGGTTGAGTAACACTGTAATAATCCATTGAATACCTATGGCAGCTATTTCTTTTATAGTAGAAGGACGATAGGAGCACTCTAACATCTTAACACGACTTTGCAGTATGGTTTTATGTAGTCTGTAATAGTGATAGAAAGTTAATCTTTGAGAAAAATGATGTTGCATGTTCTGTAATTATTTACTAGCCGTTTCTGGTGATCAGGTTATTGGTGGGGAATATAATCGAAATTGACTCTCATATGAGTAATTTGATGTTCATGGTTCCTTTAACAAAGTAATTTTAAACTTCAAGTTGTGGTTGACATTCATTCGGTGTTCTTTCAATAGCCATGAACTTCTTCTGATCGCTCTTTTTGTTGCTGTTGAAAACTGAATCCATTGGCTATTGAAACCACGTTCATATATGATTTTTTCAGCTCAAAGTATTATCATAGGCAAGGATGAAAAAAGAAAATAAAGGGCTTCTTTCTAATGAGAAGAAGTAGAGAAATCGTTGAGAAACAGTCGTGAATAAGATATTACGGTTTTTTCCAATGTTTGGATTTTTAAATGTCGTGTGTCTTTAAGATTGTGCATTACTTATAATAATGGATATTTACAACCTAAAATAGTGTTTAGAAACACGCAGTTCATACCACATAACAATGTAAGAAATAAGAATTTCTTTTTCAAAAATATGAACATCAAGCATAATCGGCAGAGGTTTAAAGGCTGGAAACACAGGGAGAATTTATAATTAAAATATATTATAAAAATCATTAAAATTTATTAGAGATTTTCAATTAACTTAGAGTTCATCTGCCAGCAACTTTCGTTTTTAAGATTTTTTAAAGTGATTATTTTTAATAAAACATTTACTTCCACTTCTTTTGTCTACTAATAAAAGAATATTCTAAAAGCGTTTATTTGTATTACGTTGTATAATGTTCAATGTTTATCAGCATGCAAAAAAATTGAAAAAAAAGAAAATTAGAACTAGATCGTCTGCATTCTGAAGTTTAAAATTTTTGAATATTTGGTATACCAGATAAGACATGATTGAGCAAGAAGAACAAAATTTTATTGCGATTACAAATATTTGAATTGACTAAACAAATGCTGTACATCCTCTAAAAATGTCTACTAAAATAGATACTATAAATAATTATCGTGATTTAAAACAATGCATTGATATGAATCAATGCAAATACATATTAAAATTTATCATTTATTCAACATATCTACATACATCAATTTAAAATCATATTTATTGTTAATTAACAACATTTTTTGACATTTCAGAAAGAAAATAATGAGACAAATTTAAAAACGCAAAGAATAATATTCGTTTGCATAAGAAATACTTCGATTCGTTAGAGGAAATTTTAAAAATATCCTTTGAAATATAAACTGCTTCGGTTAGTTATTACAAGAAAAAATCGAATGTTTCCTTTGCTTTTCAGATCAATAAAACAATAAAGATTTTAATTTCAGAAAACAAGAAAACATTGAGTCAAAAAGATTTCTTAGAACTTCTCAGTCTCTAAAATTACTCTTTTTAGCCAATTTAAATATTTCATAAGAAAAGAAACAATCCAATTTTAGAAAATTAAATATTTTTCGAGATTAGGAATGTCTAATTAAATTGAAGAAACTTTTTCTTTATCCTAAATTATAAAGGTGTTTTTAATGAAATCTTAATTAAATATTTCACAGCATTCTTTTTGTTAGCCATCGTTGGTTTTTATTAGACCTGTTTACAGGGAATCGGTACTCCTTATGGAATAATTAAGCAGTTGCAAAAGAAGTAAAAAGTTATGAAATTTTTTACAGAAAACTTAATTTACTTCCATAGTGTTCATACTGTTGTGGAAAACTGGGTTCGGATATTTAAGATACTCTAAATTACTGCATGCACATTATTGTTCTTATTATTATTTTGAAAACGAACTGATTAGAAAACAACTCAGCAGTTGTGATTACATAATTTAATGACGAGTGTGAATTTAATTTGAAAAATAGAAATGTGATAAAAAAAATCAAATTTTTGATGCTCATTGGTTAATGGTACTTTTTAGGTTACTTTAATAGTCCTGCCAATTTTTTTCCTTAAAGAGTAATTTTTCTGAACAAGCGGAGAAGAAATCTGGAATTTTATAAGCTGCATCTTATTTATTTCTATATTTCTATAATCTAAACATAATTATTAAAATATTACTTATTTTACCTATTATTTATTTACTATTAAAATCATTTATCTATGAGTTTTGTTTTTATTTTTGAATATAACGAGTGTTAGGAAATCAAGTATTACATTTTTGTAAGTTATACATTGCCATATTGTCTTATGATAGCTAGAAAGAATTAAACTTCCTACACGCATATATTTGACTTAATTACTTATAAAGTAATTCCATAATTCATTATATTTCCATGTTTCTGTTGTTTTGTTAAATTGCTTTATAAGATTTTAATGAATTTACACATATTTTAATAATAAATAAGAAAGGTTGATTTTAAGCTTATAAAAATAATGGCAGTAGTAAATACAGAGGAGATAAAATTATACCAGCACTTCCTAGAAAAGTAAAAGCGATGTGCACTCAATGCTTGCTCTTTCTTTAAATATTTTTATTGGACATAAAACATTAATAACTGAAAGTTTAATCAGTAATTCACATAAAAATCACTTAAGCCTTAAATGCATATTTCTACCAAATATTTTAAAAAAGGGTTTTATCGTTTTTATTTACAATTCATTTTAATAAAAATAAATACCTAAAAATTGAAATACAATTTTTTCGGCATTTCCTTATAAATAATTTTAAATAATATTACTAACTAATGAAATAAATAATTAAATCTTTAAAAGGATTATAATATTTTTCTAATTGAGGAATAAAGTCTAAACTGATTGAAATTATTTTTATCAAAATATGAACTAAAACTTTGAAATAAATATAATATTTTCTGACTTCACAGGAAAACAGAATAATTATTTGGAGATGACGAAAGAAAAAAAAAATAAAACGGTGTAAACACGGAACATCTATTTACAAATATAGAAATAATAATAATCCAATTCAATTCAATCATTATATATAGCTAGGATAAGAGTAAATGCCTTTACTGGTCTAAAATGAACAAAACTCGTACCTTTTACTTGCTTTTTATTTTAATAATTGAATAATGAGTTTCAGTTAAGGAAATAAATGAAATTAAAGTAATAAGATTGATCAGTATTCCCTAATGTCGAAAATTAATTTTAATCCACTCTATACATGTGAAATTAACTAAATCAACTAATTATACAGAATAAGATATTTACTTCAGTTTCAATGATCCATAAATATTTAAACCACAAAAAATGACATTTAGTGCCTTATCAAATGAAGTGCTTTTACCAGTGTAACAAAGCTCTCCTGTAATTAATTTCGCATTAATTATCTCAGAGCATTAGAGTAGACCGCCAAAGACATTAATTAATGCTGTTTTTAGTATAAGTAGATTTTAAGAAGTAATTCAGCATTTTCAAGTGATGTCTAGTGCTTTTGGAAAAAGCAACTTATTTGATGAGCGTTCGAATAAATGAATATTATGTTACCTCTTGAATTATTAACATTCATATTTTAGTTATTTGGAATCCGGGAGACATAGATTTTATTGTAATTATATTTATCTGCAATACTTGAGACTGCGTTTGCAGTATCTTGTTTATAAAAACAAAGAATTGAATCATCCAAGCAACTCTATCTTGAGATCTTGATGAATTTCCACGTTTTAGACCGTTTTTGGTCCGAAATTTTTTTTTCTGTGAACACAATACGCTAAGCAAATGAAATTTGGTATGAGCTCTTTGCTTCAAAAATTGTAGAACTGTGTCACATTTAGCTTAACATTTGTCAGTGGAAGTATTTAAGTTTATTTGTGTGCATCTGAAGACGATATCTCGGACACACAACGTGTTTACATGGATGAAATTTGGCATGTAGTTTTATCAACAAAATTGCTTATATGTATCGAGTCTATATCGAATCTGTAAACGAAAGACAACGCTTTCCATATTGTGTATGTATTTGGACAATGCAGAAGGGAGACAACTTCCTCTGGTTTAAGTAAAGTAATAATGCACCTACCTTAGTTTTAAAGCTCTTAGTTATCTCATATTCATTTCTATTACTGCTCTCAACATCATGCTAACTTCACTGCTTTCTTAACAATAAAGAATAATATTTTATAAATTAATAGTGAGAAATTTTTCATTTACTTATAGTTCATAAAAGGTTTTAACATGAATTAAATTTGCAAGTTCTATTTTGGAGGGACCGTAGATAATATACTCTTTAAGTTATTATGATTAGATATATACTCTTAGATAAGATCTTTAACTAAGCGCTTACCTGAATAAAAAAGATATTACCAGGAACAGAAATGGAGTTACTGTTACGATTTAAAATTGGTAGTTTATTGGCAGTCAGCAATCTTTCTGCCCTTCGAATGCGTTGAATAAAAGCATGATTGAAGCGCCCCTTTTCATAGACGGCATTAAACCCAACCTTTCGTTTTAATATTTGCCACCCTTACATAAGAGCAGCAGTTTATTAAAGAAGAGCGACATGAACCTGCAGAGAACAGCGTTGCATCGTATCAAATAATTTATAAATTATATACTTGCATAAAAATAGTGGTAAGGAAGAAAATAAGGATTAGCTGTATTTTCAGAATATTTGGGTCAAAATACGATCACTCATACAATTATAAAAAGGGCTGCTAATGAAAGGGCAAGTAATTTAATTACCTGGTCTAAGGATTTGCTTAGTCAAAATCAATTTCTGACCGTCAGCAAGATTGCTTATTAATTGACTATATCTAATCATTTACAAAATATGATTTTTTTTTAAATTATGAATCTGCATAAAAACATGCGGGTTATACACAGAAGCAAATGCGATATAAAGGGAACACCCTAAAAATGGATTTGAAATTGACAGTTATTAGTTATTTAAAAGAAAATACTGATTTATTCATAATGAACCTGTAATTTCAGATTTTCCAAAGATATAACTATTTGAGCATATTACATTTTATGACTTATGTTACCAATATATGTAAACAATTTCAAAACTGTAAAATATCAATTCTATTAAGATGCAAAAACTCAAAACCAAAGTCATCTGAAGATGTCACAAAATTTTATCCTGATCTCTAAAACTGAAATAAAATCGTTTTTCTCATTATTTTTAACTAACCAGAATGTCAATTTTTCTGGCAATTATGAGAAGATAATTATAATTTAATGAAAAGCGTATTATTAAATTTTTTCAATAATATATATTGAATATAGATTTATATTACTCTAACATATAATTAAAATCATTTACAAATTGTATAACGTAATAAAGAAATAGCGGGCTCTCTCCCAGAGATGACATATGATTGAAACGCAGCTCATTAGGGAGTACGGAATCACAGAACCATAATCTCAGCTTTCAGCAATCAAAGTTTGAATCAATAACAACTGTCACTGCCTTCTGAGCAATATAAATTGCTTTAAAAATTCCTGCATACTGTTTTAAGACAGAAATCTAGTGAAAGCCTTTAGTTTTTACAGTAGAAGGACGATAGGAGCACTTTAATATCTCAACACGACTTTGCAGCATGGTTTTATGTAATGTGTAATAGTGATAGATACTGTAACAAAATTCGTCTTATTGGTGTACGTGAATGCAGTCCAATAAGATGGATTTAAAAAAATAATGTTCTTTATTCTGCGAATATTCTTAGAAAACAAGCGTAGCACTTCTAACAAATCTATCTACACTTGTACAAATTCACAACAGAGATTTCCAATAAAACTCAATTACAGCACTTTCAATAGCTCTCAGTTCAACAGCTTGCTTGCTGATCAAATTACAACTAACTCCTCTTGGTTTGAGAGCTTGCTTTTATACCTTTTCAACAGGAAGTGACGTCATTACATAGATAGTGATGGAATCTCTAGAAGATCCCTGAAATTACTGGCTCCCAGTAGAGATGTTCCATAGTTCAGGATTTTTCTAGAGGATTCCTTTCCCAAATCCATGCTTAACTCAAATTTAAAGTTTTTTTTACTCACACCAGTATTTTTATAACCATCTCATATATACGAAAGTTAAATATAATATTGAAAATAGTTCTGCACACATAAAAGTCTAGAAGTAAAAAATCATAAAAGTTCTGAGGATGAATGAGCGACGACTACATATTTACATTTTTTTTAATCCACGTCGTATACAAAAAAAAAATTTATGATTAATAATTTACGAAAGGATGCGTCAGAATAATGGTCAAATCTCATTTGCCAGTTGAAAGAATAAGTCTACCATGTTTCAGTTTTGAAATTAGTCAATCCAGTGAGTTAGAAAAAATTAGAAGTTTGAGAAATTGATATCTATTTGCAGAACAAAATACAACTAGATTATTCTGAACTTACGCCAGAATAGATACAGACTGAATGATTCTTCCAAAATGAATCCGCGAAACAAATATATAAACTTTACTATGCAAATCTTTATACATCAAAATGAAATTTTTCAGCAAAAAGAAAGAATAAGTTCCACAAGACAGAAATCTTAATTTCGTCGTGAAATATAACATTACGGTTTCAGAAAGATAACTTAAACGAAATCATACTCCAAAAGAAGGCATATAGCGTTGAAAATGTTTTATTTTCCACGTATACCAGAGAGGGAACAAAAAAAAATCAACAACAAAAGCACAGAAATATCGGACACAGAAAGTTTTCTCCTGTTATTATAAAGAAACTTTCCAGTCAAGTAGAAGCGGAAATAATAAATGAAACATAAAGACTTCTCTTTATGTTTCTTTCTTTGGGGAAAATACGCTTCACATATCTAAAACAGCATGCACATTAGGTTTATAAAGACAGGAAAAAATAGCAATAAAGAAGTTTCCTTTGCTCTGTGATGAACATTTCCCAGTAACAATTTTGCTTCTTAGTGAGTTATATGTTTATAAATATGATAGAGCAGCGGTTCCCATCAACTTATGGGTCACGGCCCACGTTTGGGCCTCGGATGGTAGTCAAGAGTCGAAGTCAGGGAAGCTTCAAGAGTTGTCACTTGTTTTTTGCTTTATAAACGATATATTTTCAATCCTTTTACAGTAAGGTTTACTAAATGCTGATATATATGTACATATATGGTAAATGTATTATATGTGTTTGTATTTTTTACTTGTATATTTAGTCAGTGGGCCGCGAAATATTTTTTATACAACAACCGCGGTCCGGACAACCAAAAAGGTTGGGAACCGCTGTGATAGAGGAATGCAAAGGGGAAAGTTTGTTACTCTAGAAATAGAAATCATGCCACGAAGAAGAAATTGGGAAAGTTTCGATTTCAGAGATAAAATTTTTTCGTTTATTCTGGCAAAAATGTTAATTCAAAATTAGAAGATTCGTGAGTTAGCGAATAACCCGAATTCGGCGTGAACGGTTTTTTAAATGAATAGTTACGTAATAATGCAGCTTTTTGTTCTAAATAATTTAAATTTCATTCATTTAATTCTTTTGAATCAATTTCTTCACTCAAATCTTCTAATAATTCCTTTTAAGTTCTGAGAGAGAATCTTCTAAGATTTGAAGAAATTGATCTAAGAGAGAATTTAAAGGTTCGCCATTACTGAAGTAGGACTTATTGCACCTCATAATTAGAGATTGACTTCGTAATCGGAACATTTATTGTTATCCCAATTCAAATACGAACATCAAGGATACATGCAAACTGAAACGTATCCAAGATTTTTTTTTTAATTAATTGCTATTTTTAATTATTTAGAGTTTTAAATATCGAACATTTTGTAATTCGAAGCACTTGTCAGACATGTCATTATATGCAAAAGATTTAATCTTAGGAATTCCATATTAGTCGAAACTTAAATATTTGAAGCAAAGACTTTGCTTACTTATTAAATCTTACAAAAATGTACAGCATTTTTTTCCTTATTAGTTTATTACATTTCTAACAAAGATACTGTGAGACTAAAATAGAATTTATTAAAGCATTTACTTCATTTTACAAGAATAAAAATTTATTTTGTTCGCTAATTTATAAAAATATATACTTTGTTTCTATTTGGAAAATACATAACTCACATATCTATGCTCATATTGAGTATTTCTTTATACTAGTTATTACTAGTTTTGTTTTACGTTACAGATAACTTTATGAATATTTAAATAAAATATTATATTAGCCAAAGGTTTCATGAAAAAAGAGAAAACTGTGCGTTAATTTAAAGTCTGTCATCAGTAAATCAAAGAAACTAAATAATTAGCTAATTATATATCAATAATGTTATAAGTGGTATATCTACACTTATAAAAGGCAATGTTTGTGTGTGTACGATGTCCAGACGAATCCATCGCACTTATAGCCATTAAATTTGGCACACAAATAGTATTAATGGTGACTCAATGCACCCTGAAGCCAGAATTTAAAAATTTAATCTAGAGAATTTTTTATTTAATGTTTTGTGCTATTTTGGGTACGTTTACGGCTGTAGTATCTTTTCTATTGCTCATTGAAAAACAATTAATACCCCATCGTATAGAACAAATAATTTTCGTTCTAATGAAGCTTGTTTTGAATTACCAACGGAATTTACTGAATTTTGAGAAATTGTTAAGTAATAGTCACTTTTCCTTTATATTTTTAACTTTCAATTCTTATTTTCTTGCATCTGACGTTCTAATGACGTTATGATTTTAATTTTTTTTAGGTACAAACCGGAATATTTATCTCTCTTTTAAAACAAGAATGTTTAAAATATCTTTTTTCTCCGATTTTCTATTAATTTTTTTTATTGATCAGTTCAAAACATTTACTCTCGCATATACGACCGATCCGGCTTTTGTCCGACCCAAGGGTGCTCTCAGTTCCCAGAATGCATTTCTATTATCCGATTGCCTGGCGGTACCAAGCCAAAGTCACGTCATATTCTCGAACATTTTATTGCGACAGCTAATTTTAATTACTTCATTTTACTGATACAAGAATAATTTGATTTATTTGTTTTATACTTTTTTATAGTCGCGCATTTATGCTGATATCTTTAGTTAAAAGTTTATAGATATATGTTTTGATTTCGTTTTCAAAACTTTGGGCTTTTTTTATTTTGTTGAAGTCATTATGCCACGGGCAACGCCGTGCGAGTACTGGTAGTATGTATGTATAAAACGCTAACGTACGTGGCACAGATATCGTTTTTATTATTTATTGTCGAATGGCAACAATTATATGTGAATAAACCTTTGTACGAACGTTTCAGACTGCTTCATTGAATGTTCTTACAGTTGCACTTAATTCAACGCTTCGCTTTATATAATTAATGGGGTAACAAAATATTATTGGAAATACTCGGAAGAAAACTCACCGTGTCACCGAAACCTCCATTCAGCCAGAGGAAGAAGATGTAAAAGAAATCAAGAAGTTAGAAATAGGCGTCAAACAAAAAGTTTGATTGATAGCGAAATAGGCTTAACCGTCGCCAGATAGGTAATGGCTATGACTTGCTAGGGAAATTGATGTTCAAGGACACAAGTGCGGTAATTTGTCTGAGGTGTGTAAATTTTTCAATGCAATTTATTTCTCTGTAAATAATTTCTTAAACACAAATGGTATTTATTGAGAAACAGACTGCAAATAACTGATATAAATTACTCAGCACTAGCTCTTCATCATACATTTAAACTCTGCTAAAAAATGTCATAATAGTTCATAGATAAAGTGTAGAGTGAAATTCCTAACCAAAAAAGTATCTAAGGATTTTAATATCTTATAGAGATTAAATTTTTCCATTTTATGTGCATGATTTGAAACATGCAATATTTATTTTAGATTTGAAGTAATGTATATAATGTGTACATGAAAGATATTGGTGGTTTTCATAACTTCTAACTAAATTAATTTGACAATAGACCAGATGGTCTCTAAAGGTGGCTAGTTTTTTAAAATATAATAAAAGTATATGCTCAACATGTATTTAGTATATATTTATTCCAGACACGTTTCCCTCAAAATAAACCATTATTATGAACTATATTTAATAATGTAAATACATCGAAAACCTAAAACAGCCAAAAATATAGTAAAGAGATCCCATAAGCAAAATCTTTGAATTTTATTGAAAAATAAGGGACTACCACTAAAAAATAAGCAAAAACTTATATAAATAGGAAAAAAGAATGCAGCACAGAAATCAGAGGATTTCCTAAAAAACATTTCCAATAATTTCTAAGAGTAAACGAAAAAAGTTCACAACAAGCAGAAGTTTCGAATACATAACTTATCCAGAAATCTTTTCTTTTGCTCTAAAGAATCTTGCTCTTCAATGAAGTGGAAATAAAACCAGAAACCTAAAGAATTCTTTTATTCATCTCTCTCTTTGGATAAAAGAGCACTTCAAATATCAAGAATGGACTTCTTCTTGATGAAAAAATGTAAATATTTTTCTTTTACCTCTAATGAAAATTCTACTGTCGCTACGCTAATAACTATTTATCACTTCAGTCAGCCGGGAAATTATGAATTAGTATTTTTCATCTATTTTAACCCATTAGTGCCCAAATCGCAATTTTATAATAATATTTTGTACACTGTATTGCATATCCTGAAATCAACTGAAGAAAAAATTTTAAAAAATCTTGCCCTTAAATCTTAAAATTTTATGTTTTATTGCCCTCCTAATACCAGCGTCTCTATATAGACGAAGCCTTATTAATGCAAAAAAGCCAATCAAAATCTAAAATTATGCAAAATTCCAAAAGAAAACTTGTTCTTACAATTATATTTACTGATATATTTTAAATGCATGTAACTTAATTAGTAAACAATTGAAAAGAATTACCCTTTTCTTCTTCACATTCCGAAAAACTACTTTCCGAGTCTTACTTCAAAATAAAAAGGCTACATTATCCTCCGAACTCTTGATACGTGTTGTCATTGATTGTAAAATAAATGAACACTTAAAAATATATTTTGAAAAATTTTTAATGAAAACACTATTCCTGAGAGTTTATGATGCATTTCTTAGAATCGTCGCTAAAATGTGACGGTCGGCATAATGGTTTAATTTTACAATGTGGCAACATGGTTTTGTTCTGAGAATATCAGTGGCGAATGTTAGCATTCACAGACAACAAACATAAATTAAAACATTTTCAAACTTACGGGGCAAAGGAGTACCTGTTAAGTGACTGTTGGGGTAAAAAGTGGAGCCTGATTTAACTTGGATTTTACTCCAAATTAATGAAGTAATAAAATATAAAGTTAAAATCATTTTGAAATTCACTTCTAAATTAAGTAATTATATCACTTGATTTCCTTAAACCTGTTTTTCTCAATTTTGTTAATTGGATTGACTTTAATATCAATATTAACAAAAGTTCATTGGTATTATATACGAACTAGATTACCCCTTTATTCGAAATTTATTTTAAAATGAAATTATTTGAGATATTTTAGTAATATATGAAAAAAATTAATTTCTTCAAAAATGAATCCTTAAAATAGAACTTTTTTCGATAACATATCATAAAAATCCCGGAATTTATCATTTATAAATAGAAATCGAAGAATAAAATATCACTTCATTTGAAAAACGATACTGCAATTTCAAAGAAAGAATTCGAAAAAACTCACTCACTGAACCAAACCCAGGGAGCATTCCAAAAGAAAACTTTGCTTTTCACCTAAGTCTGAAAAATAACGCTTCCTCAAAATATCTTTTCTATTAGATAAAGATAGTCTGCAGTTAATTGGAAGTGAAAATTGATCTAAATCATATTATATGATTTACATTTTGTTTTAATATTATGTCGCTTCATTTTTGGCTTTTCTCTGACAAAACTTTCTTTGTTTAGATATTTTGAATTAAATTGAAATGAATATTCTATTATTGCTATTCTCTTTTGATACAGATTTCACCGTCACCAACTGCGTTTACAACTTTAAGCCTCTTAAATTAGCATTTATACCTTTTTATAAATTAATGCAATCCACTTTATTAATGTAAAGTCGTCTTCTCGCAATAGGAAGTTGCTCAACAACTGTGAATTGCAACCACACAAAGCGCTTTTCCCAGTTGTACCCAAGAATTATTATCGCTTTCTCTCAATATCCGCAACAATGCTGCAATTCATAACTTGACACAATCCAGACCATAACAACACACAACCCAGAAATAATCACAAAAATCTTGATTGTTTCCTTTATGCTTTTCTATATTTCGATAAAAAGAATGCAAAATATTATAGGAAGCACAGTCATAAGGATTATAAAGAAATAAGGAATAACAATTAGAATCTTCTTTACCTGTGACGACAATTTTGCCGGCGCTGACACTCATAACCATCTCCCCTGTCAGGCGGTGGCGGGTCTGGCAGTGAAATGTCCTCTGAGAGTCTTTTTCCAGAACGCCGTGAATCAGGAGTTCGCCAGAATTCAGTACGGTGTAGGAACTTCCTGTGGAAAAGTGAAGCAAAGTGATAAATAAAGAGTGAATTTCACGTTTGCTTACTTTTTTTTATTAAAACCGGAGTTCAGGGAATCTATGGTGGAATATTTAATCTGTTGCTGTAAAACAAAATGAGAAAGAAGTGTCTGATGTACTAAACATAGAGTTCATTTTCTTAAAAGCATTTCATTTTAGACCTGATGTTAATTTTCTACCTTTGTTGTTTATTATTCATACTCATAAACTATTTGTTATATAGTCATTCCTGAGAACTCATAAAAAAACGGAACTGAACATGAAACGCGCCATATTACAGAAGCTTATGAGAAAGACGAGATGAGAGAAAAAAAACTAGAATTAGCATATCATTTCAAATGTTGCACTCTAAAGCATACTAAGGTGATTAGCATATAATTTTTAGCATCTGGATTAATATCACTACTAGATATTGTTTAAAGGTTGATCTATTTGATCGTTGTGGGCAGCGGTGGACATCTAATAGAGTACTTAATTCAGGATTGTATGTTTCCGTATTGGAGATTCGATTCCACTGAAACTTCATCGCGTGTGTTGCATTGAAGCAAATTCAAATGTGTTCTCGTTCGCTTTGGAGATAGGTGTGCCGTCATACATGCCATCCTCATCTTCTAACCACGCTTCAAAATAGAAGCAAAGCCAAAAATATTCCTCGCATAGCTTGAAAATGAAATTTTCAAGCTGAGTGGAAAGTGTTTAATTTTTCTACGTCATGTCACTTGGTGGCTTTGCTTATTTCTATTCTAAAAATGTTATTCTAGAATTTGTAACCACTTTATAATGGTCGATTTTCAGAAAAAAAAGCGAAGATAATAAAGTTCAAAGTTATCATTTTGCCCTCGCGTCTCATTTGCCTTTGCGCGAGTCCAAGAGTGTCGCGTGGTGGCGCTGCTCACTATTTCCTCTTTCATATATTGTTTAAATTCTGTCTTTGTGATGTGCTTCGTTTTCGTGCTTACTCTGTACTGTGAGGTATTGTGCAACTTCCACCAATAAAATATATGGATACAATGTGATTATTCCTTAACGCCTTTTTCTGACAGATAAAAGCGAATTTTCAATCATTCAACTAGCAATAGCATAATATGCAACTAGTATTTAATCAAAATTCATTTTTACCTGTCAGAAGAAGGCTTTAAAGTAACAATTACATTTCATCCAGATATTTTGATTCTCTGAAGCATCGCAAGACATCACATTACAGAGCAGTGTGTTAGACAGAGCCAGTATGTAAACAATATATTATCAAGGAAGAATACGCAGCGCCACCAGGCGATACCCTTGGACATCAACAGGAAGTAAAACATCAATGAATTGAGTCAGTCGATTAGAGTTTCTATGGGCGAGTTTTCTGGTTCGTTTACATGCCTGTGCTAAGTATTTTCGCGCAATGCTAAGTCAATGGATCTTCCAAGCGAAAGTTCAACATACAAGCAGATAAGGCTTCAACTTTAAGTTAACAAACCAGAAAACTCGTCCATATTTAGATATCCTTTGCTAGCGATGAATAAAGATACGAAATGTAAGGATTTCTTTAGGTATAACTTTTATTCTCTCCATTTATAGTATTTTTAAGAATTGGAAATAAAAGAGTTATGTTGGGAAATGGTATTTACTGTTTCAAATTTTCGAAGACATAGTATTTGCGATATCACTATAGCAATTAATGAAAAGAAAATAACGATAGCTCTTGAGTATAAACTCTTAATTAGAGGAAGTAATAATCGATATTGTCACATAGAAAACTCGTTTTGGTTTTTTAAATTGCTTTAATTTTTCAAGAGGTATAAACTAATTCGATTTATTAGTAACCGTTTCATTTACTGCTTGTTGTTTTTTGTATCGAAGAAAGAAGGAATAAATGTAAGCATATTCATAATTTCAGCACTCGTTTGAATGTCTTTTTGGATAATTAGATACAGATGTCTGTAAATGTACTTATAATTCCTATATTATGTTCTTCAATAATATAATATAAGACTTAAGTCGCAAGTACTTCGGGAATCTTTCTTTTTTTGAAAGTTATTTTTGCCTTTTTAATTGAAGATAAATATGAACTTGAGGTATGGCTGACATCCTCATGTATAATTTAATTAATCATCATAAACTAGTCACAACGGAAAAAGAGGGTGGATTTAAATCTCAACTTCTAAAAAAATAGTTGCCCCTGAATTCTAAACAAGAATATATCTGTTTCAAACAAAACCATTTTAAATTGAAAAATTATAAAATTTGAATTTCAATCAATATTTATTTATAATTAAATATACCGAAAATCAGTCACTTTGCAGCTCATTAAATTTTCATTAGTTATGATAAATATATATAACGGAGGCCCTTCTTTAAATTCTTTATAGGTAATCCAATATAAAATGCACATCCTTAAAAACTTGGAATAAATCAAGCTACCTATTCAACCGAAAGAAATCATTCAATAAATTAACATTCATGGAAGTACCGATAGCATCGAACTTCCCAAAGTTTCCTCTTCAACAAAGATCGAATTATTAGCATTTTTTCGTCCTCTTTGTAAACCCTTATTAGATATTCTAGAGTCGTTCGCACAAATTTGGTTGAAGCAAGTAAGCCAGGAACTTAATAAATCAAATAAATTACCTCCCTTTCGGCATGTTCCGTCGATAATTCAATATTTCCTGTTCCTCCTTTTCCAGAAAATACAAAATATAAAAAAGTATGAAAAAGAAGAGAAATGGCTGCGACGGTTTTAGTTTAACTAGCCAAGGTGGTTAAAAGAGGACGAAAATTTCAGGAAAAAATTCCTTTAGATCGAAAATCTTAATTTACTTAGCTATATCATCCATTCTTAAAGATAGCTTCAAGTTTTAAAAGAATGGACTTTAACTAACTTTGTGCTTCTTGACAATATATTTATTATCATTTGAGAGTCTGTTAGAGCTTTTGAGATGAGCTATTTAAACTTTCCGTTCCCCTCAGGTTAATGGAAAACATTTTACATCCTTTTACTGCAAAGTAAAAATTTAATGATGAATCACGTCATTATTTGGGATTTTTTAATATATTGAATCCAATCTAAAAAAGTAGATATATGATAAGTTTCATACTGAGTAGTAAAAATATTTATTTTATAGATGTTTGATGAATACTTAAAAATTTTTATGAATTAAATATATCGCTTCCGTTTATTAGTCTAAGCAACCTAAAAGAAATGAAAAAAAGTTTATAAAAACATACAAGATTTTAAATACAATAACATCTTTAAGCTTTGATTTAATATATAACCCAATAAAGTGAAACTTTTATAGTCACATTTTTCACTATATAAGCTCAATATGAGTACTGAACACCTTTGTTCATTCTTGTTTACGAAGTATAGAATGGTACGCATTTTCCATCTTGAGGTTAGCAGGTAAGACTAACCGCAACAAGGTAGGGTAGACTGGGGCTAGTTGGCCATAGGGGCACGTTGGGTCAGTCGTGATATTTTAAATACTTTTCGGTATTTCACGCTGCCATTCCAGATAAGTATGTATTATTCCGCCTTCCTTCTTTCACATCAGAGCCATTATAGAAGCAGCGTTCATTAAAGAACCAGCCAGAATTTTCTAATTTTTGCTAAGCTGAGTAAATTTCGTCACTTATGAATAATCGTTTTTTTCTTTGCTTATAAATTATAATTTCCATTTTTAAAAATAATATCGAGAAAGAATTATTCATTGTTATTTTAGGGTTTGTTTGCATATAGAAATGCTTTCAGAATAAATCCCTACACTCATGAGAAACAAAAATGGCGATATGGAGCTAGTTGGGCCATTTCGCATGGGACACGTTGGCCCGCTTTGCTACACAGGGTTTATCAGGATGTGCGTTATAGAAATATCTCCGAATATGTTGGATGGAATTGCATCAGATATATTATGCAAAATACACTTGTTATAAAAAATCATGCGGACTCAATTTTGATTATAATTAAACAATACTATTTGACGATGACCATAAAAGCAGTATCCAAGTTTCTAAAATATAAATGCACAAAATTTGTATATAATACACATAATGTGGATAATAATACAACTACGTTACTTAAATTAATAAAATATAATAATATAGAAGAATTTTTTGTGATAGCCGTTTCATGTTAGTGGTGGCTCAACTTACCCCGCAGTCGGGACAGGTTGGGCACAGCGATTTGGTTTCAGTTTGAGGTTTTAAATTAATAATGATAGTTAATATATTCAAATTTTACTATGGAGAATTATTTCTGAAGGTTCATTAACAGTGCCAGCTTAAAAAAGTTAAAAAAAATTTTGAATTCCCTTTTTTAAAAAATTCTTACAAGAAAAAATGGTCCAACTAGCTCCGGTCTACCCTACAAGTAATTCAAAATAAAGTTCGTCGCATAATGACAAACGCGCCTTGGTACATAAGAAACTCGGTTATACACTCTGACTTAAGAATAGAGAAGGTGGGAGATCACATCACAAAACCGGCTAGAAATCTTTTTATAAACCTTTTAGATCATACAAATCCACTCATTCGTTCTTTCTGCTTGTTGTTTCAGCTTACAACAATTCTAAATACAGTTTTCCCTACAAAATGGCCCTTCATCTCAAACCCCCGTGATAAATCTGTTCACAATGTCATGCGAACTCCCTTCCATGGTTATTAAAATTTTGGTAAATTCCATGTCACTCACAATAATTTTATTTCTATAAGGTTGTTTATCTTCTATTTCCTAATTATTTAATATCCAATATTGGTGTTTCTGATGTGTTTTTTTTACTGTAGTTGAAGTAGCAATTGAGACTGAGCAGAAGTGCCTTGCACTGGTACTCATGTACGCAAACCAGTCTTCAAGAGTATAGAATATTTATTAATATCGACGCCGAGATTTGGATGAATCTCCACGTTTAAGACTTCATTGAACCCGAAAAAATCTGAAATTATATCTGTGTGTGAAAACAACAACTCAAAATTACAACTAGTTAAGCGGGTGAAATGTGTTACGTGTCCTTTGAACCAAAACTCTAGATTCCCAATCAGATTTTAGACGACATCCATAAATGATGAAATTGCATAGTTATTTGTCCGTCCTTTTTTATATAACACTAATGCTAAAGCGGAGTTGGAATCATAAGTCCGTTAACCCAACCCCTGTTACTTCGATGTACCTTTTCTCAAAATCTGTTATAGATTCATGTCTGCAATTTTTTATACAAGTAAAGTACATCTTTCTCATTATACTGAAATGATTTTGTTTTTAAAAAGTCAAAAATTTAGTTTTTACAAATTTTTTTGTGTCAAAACAAAAAACTTTAAATTGACCACTTCGATGTACCTTTTCTCAAAATCTGTTATAGATACATGTTTGAATTTTTTTATAGAAGTAAAGAACACCTTTCTAATTATACTGAAATGAGCTTTTGTTTAAATTTTAATTTTTTATAAATTTACGAAATATTTAATTAGACATAGTGAAACTTTACCCTATTTTGACACAATAAAAAATTGTAAAAAATTAAGTTTTGAGTTTTTTAAAAAAAAGATCATTTTGGTATAATGAGAAAGGTGCAGTTTACTTTTATAAAAAGTTGCAAATATGTATCTATAACAGATTTTAATAAAAAGTACATCGAAATGGCCAATTTCATATTTTTTGTTTTTACACAAAACAATTTGCAAAAAATAAATTTTTCAATTTTTTTTCAAAAATCATTTCAGTAAAATGAGGAAGATGTAAAAATTTCAAACTTGAATCTATGACAGAGTTTGCGAAAAGGTACATCGAAATAACAGGGTTAGGGTTAACGGATTTAGGGTTCCAACTCCCCTAAAAGTTGGAACCCTAAATCCGTGATACATTATTGTATCTCAAGGCAAATAATCTGTTTCGGCCAGTAAACGAAAAATATCTCAAGGCTTTTCTTAGCTCCTGAAATAGCCAGCAACGAGCCTTGAACGTATTTGGAGGGAAAGTGTCTTCAACAACACCCTCCCATAGGTCAAATGACCGATTACTTATGAGATCTGAAAAACAAGCAACGAGCTTTTAACATATTTGATGGAAAAGATTCTTCGGAAACATCTCCTCTAGGGCAAGGAACCGGCTATTAATGAGATATTTTAGAGACCATGAAGAATTCATCAATACCGTCCTAAAATCTGAAATCACTTTCTTCAACTTAGTAGTTGTTCATCTCAGAAATTAACATTATGGATATACAATAATAATATTATTTAATGCCATTTTATTATTTTTCAAAAGCATATGTTTTTTTCTTATTCCACTCTGATTAAATAGAAATAGTTTATTATATTATGAAATACAATTCCAATATCATAACTATTAAGTATAGACGTATTCCACAGATTTAGGATTAAGATATTATCATGATTTTCAGAAAAATTTAGATTTAAATGCCAAATACGAGTAAATGATACGATCGATACCTTTTAAAAAATATTGTAAAATTCATCAAATAATACATTTATCAATACTTCCAATAACAGCTTAATACAACTTTTCTCTAATATATTATCACGTATTCGGTAAGTTTTTTATAATTTTTTGAAAATTCTATATATTATAAGCAAAAAACATGCTGAAAAATTTAGTATTTTATAAGAAAACCCTTATATCTTCTCAAATATAGAAGTCATTCTTACGAAAAGGCAAGTAAACAATGTGCATAGTAAACAAAATCAGTGGTGAACATTGCAAATCATTATCAGCTTTTCGTGCAATGGGATGAACAGAAATCATTTTCTGCTCGGTACCCTAAATGCCCTCGTGACCGAATCTTCCCTATAAAATGTGAGTTTGATCCTATTCATTGCGTGGTCGAAATTCAAGTGCAGTTCCTCCAACCTTTCTGAAGAAATTCGGAAAAAGTATCCGGATACTTCTGATCAAAAGTGGATCTTGCGTAAGTTGGTCGCACAAACAAGACATGGGAATCCAGTTTTTTTCAAGATCTTCTCCAATATTTTAGTAGAAACTTGGAATCTCAATCTTTATTTAAATATAAAAAATCATGAAGTCCGTATTTTGAAAGAAATTATATTCTTATTTCATACTTAATTCTTAAATATATTTTTTTAGTTTAGTGTAACTTTAAAAAAGTATCTACAACAGTTGTTATATCATTAACTTGGATTTTCTTGCCTATTCATCCTACTAAAAAGTGAAGCACTTTTTTCTATTCTTCTCTTAATTACTCTTTAATTGCCATGAAATGAAAATAAGTCAACTAAATATTTTTCTGTCCTTTCATCCTAACGAAATTAAGAAGCACTTAAATCTCCAAGTGTATTTTTATCGTCCCAAAAAATATTAAATATAAAAAAAAATTAATGCCTTCAAAAAAGTTAAGTATTTTTTCCTTCGAAATATTGTTAAGTGGTCTCTGGAATTAAAGTATGCATGTAAAGCAATTAAAAAACTCTTACGAATATAAAACATAATACTCTTTTTTGTTCCGAAAAGATTTTCAGAAGAAATGTCGCTTATGGAATGCGTTTCATATGTAACTGGAGCACATGTAACAGTAATTTCATTGTTGAATTATTGAAAGTCCTTTTTTGTTAGTTGGCAGTAGTATTAATCTATAATATCATTTTTAAATGTATTTATTTAAAGGCTTAATATTACTGTTTTAATTAATGATGTAAAGAGTTCATTTATATTTGAAAAAGAAGCAGCATTAAGCATATTTCATTAGAAAAATTTATAATTATCCTTTTAAAGAAACTTTTTTATACGTTCTATTGCAATGTTTCTAATTATAATTTATGCAAATGGATTTTAAATGCTACTTCTACGAGTTTTTGAAAAAAATATCTTAAAAAATTTACTGGATTGCCTTTATTTTTTTGTAGTTAACGTTAATTTTAATGCATATGGTTTAATTTTTGTCACCTAATAATATTGAACATGTGAATCGTAGAAAATAATATTCAAAAAAATGTTTACATATATTTTTAAATACTTATGCTTTAAATTTTAAATTGCTATTAATATACGTATTGTGTTCAATTTATTTGCATATTAAACATAAGACAATGTACTGAGATTTATAAAAATGTGGAGACGAAGAATTTTGATTAAAAATTAAGTCAAAGTGATTCATTACACTTACAGTTAATTTTACGTCAGATATTTAGGTAAAAATGGTTAACAAAATAATGATTCAGTGCTCTAAAATATCGCATTTCTAGTGAAGTTGGAGCTGAATTTAAAGGGGTGTTGTTGGAAATAATACGCAATTGACTTTCCTCCATTCTCCTCATTTAATATTCAACCATTCACAAGCAATTGTGATGATGTCATACGTACGTCGATGTTATGATGCTATACGCCACTGCGTGACGTCACATATATCCCATGATTCCATTTGATGATTTTGTCACGGAGAGCCAGTAAGAGGCTTCTAAATATGTACTTGTAAGCGTCTTCATGTCTCTGTCATTATAATTGTCTTACGTGTATGTGTTTAAAAATAAACGATGACCTACTTCAACCTGTTTCTCATCTCTGCGTACTGCACTTTGCTAATTTCCCCTTCAGATGTCATATAATTATCAATTTGTGAAATCTCCTGATACAAAATTATCTGCTGTTAAGACATTATTATTAATTTGTTGATCTCTTCTAGAATTTTTTCGCATACTGCCCAGATAACTTTCGACCCTAAATTCAATGTTTAATTTATTTCTGACAAAAATCCATATAAAATTGCAAAAACCAAACTTTTATTATTAGTAAACAATATTCACAGAAAACAACTTATTCACTTAATTACAATAATACATTTTTCTTGTATCAATACACATTTTTTATATTGGATATTCAATCAATGCAATATTTATATATCCAATGTGCCATCATATGTTTCATTGCTGCCATGAAGTAAATTTATAAAAGATATAATTCGTTTTGGTAAATGATGCGAGCAATTAGTTCGTGCTTCAAGTGAAACTGTGTAAAAATTATTGATTTCCTGTAGATAACTGGATACAGTAAGCAGTTAAGAATGATCTCCAGTTCAGAGATCCAAAATAGTGAAAGCCCTTATGCTCCAAAAATTGAAAAAAAATTTTTATTTCCAAATACAACTCTTTTCTCATTTTTTCAAGTGTAGGAGAAAGATGCAAAATTTGCACCAATGTCTAGATAGGGCTGGTATCATAACTTTAATTCTAGTGAAACATTTGGGTTTATTAATAGAAAATTATGTTATAATGATATAAATGAAGTATATGAAATCATTTCTAAGAGAATGCGCTATGTGGTTTCTGTTAGCGAGCATGTGTTTATATTTAGATATCATCAATTAAATATTTTAACAAAGGATTAATAGCTCTTACCCCGTCTTAAAGTTTTCAGTAAAATGTGTTATTATATCCTAACATAGGAAGCTTGTTTGACTGCAATATACTATGATAATTTCATTAAAATAGCTTAAATATAAGCTTAAATATTAGTGAATTTTTATGTTTTTGTCTGAAAATATCTTAGATTTGAGCGCAAATAATTGCCTAATTGTTTATATCAATGGGAATAGTGTCTTGAGCTATAGTAACGCCAGTTATAATCAATATAGTCCTTAGAAATAGAAAGTGGAACAAGCCAAAGGAAAAATAATGTCAGCAAAGACTTCAAATGTTTGTTCAAATATAAAAAATACTCAAGTTACATATGTGTAAGGAAACAAAGGAATAAAAACTGATACAGTGCAAAAAGCATCATACTTGGTTTCATACTTGTGTACTAGTGTGAATTTGAAAATAAAAAAAAACGTTTACTTTAACTGTGCAAATTTGGTGGTCTAATTTGGGCAAGCAGTTTCCTTCATTGGAGAGATGATGAAAAATTTTAAAGCAATTTCTTTTCCTACTATAAAGTGTATTTCATAAAAAAATAAATGCATTATTTTGAAGATAAATAAACTACAAAAAATTATACTTCTTGTGTTTTATTAAAATTATTTCTGTATCAATGTACATTAAAAAATGTCGAGGTAGTCCAAATTCAGAAACCTGCCCCTAAGTATGGTAATTTTACCAGTCTTTTGAGCAAAGGATGTTCAGCTTTGAACATTGAACCCAAAATCTTTAAAATGATCTGTGTTTCTCCCCTGTTTAACTGCCTCTATTAAAATAAACTGCTAAATGAAAATTTATGTGGTTACTATACTGTAACATCTCTTAAATTCAATAATTGAAGATATCAGTCTAATGAACATAAAAAAACGGAGATACAATTTAATAAATTAATAATGATTATCATATAGTAATTTATATCATATTTATTGAATCTATATTTTATATTATAATCTGAAAACAGACATAAGAAAATGCTATTTATAAACTGAAGTCAAAACATTCTCAGACGTAGTTACTCTTAGCTACATATACACCCTACAGAAGACATTATGTTTTCGGAAAGAGGGCCAATAAAATGACCGAGAATTTTCTGGAAGAATAAAAATAGCAACTCCATGAACTGGCATGCAACAGAAGATCTCACCCTTGCAAAATAATATTTCAGACGATTTTTCTGCTTCCGTCATTTGAGCTGACAGACGATTACTTAGCAGACAGGAAAGAATGGGCATTCTTTCCATTGCTATGACAACTGGAGAGTTACAACATATTCAACAGCTCTTTCATTATGTTAGATACGTGACAGAATCTAAAGGAAATTTTGTCCTGAAGTTTATAAAAGAACTGAGCAAATAAACAGTTGCATGCAATACCAAACTTTTCATCTATTTACATAGAAATTTTATTTCTTATTTACGTCTTGATTTTGCTAGTTGCACGTTATTTACACTTTTTCACATGTGGATTTTATTTATAATATTGGGAAAACCAAGACAGTTCTATGTCACGTTCACGTTCTACTCAAACCTTTTAAGTGTAATAACAGCTGTTAAGGTACAGTTTATTTTACTACCATGTAAATATTTCATAAATGCTTTTGTGAATCATATACGAGTCATTTAGACTTTCAATGCAAAAATATCGTCACAAACGTTATCTACGTATCTATTTCAGTTGCTTGGCAACAACTGTAATTAGATTTTGATGTTTTTATGATTCTTTTAGTTTTATTCTATCCCTATCTTCGTGAGCAAATAATTTTAAAGTCCTTATTGTTATGAAGATGAAGATTATGTAATACCGGCGTGTACTAATTGCTGCAAAATGTTAATTTAAATTTCAATTTTTATACAAAAATTTATCATAAGAAATACGGCAAGGATTTTCTGATATGTTATATGAATTTTTATCTTAATGCACGAAATTCCTTGAAATTACCTTAAGTATTTTAAAATTATGAACTTTCATATTATCTGATCATAAAAGATATTTATTGCAAAATATTTTTTTATAATAAGATACCAAGAAATTTACCTCAACTTCTATATTTCGCCTAAATAAATATTTCTTTTTTTTTATCTAGAAGCCATTGTTTGAGGTATAGAAAGCTGATTAATTGTAATAATTATAGGATATTACTATGAAAGGAAAAAAATTATGGGTTTCTTTACAGAAATATTTATAAACTTAGTTCAACCAGCAGGTAAGTATATCGATTATTTTTACTAATATATGCAGATAAACAGAAATATCTAATTGAAGTAAAACATAATATATTTTAATATATTGAACGCATGTCCGATCTTTCAGTAAAAGATAACTACTGACTGCTTTCCATTTAAGAACATTTAATAGATAAGTAAGATTACTGTTCTGACTTGCTGTGAGGGCTCTTTTGGGATGGACCTACAGTCACGAACCGCTGTGTACTTGAGTGAACACTCAACTCTCTGTTTCCCGGGATTGTAGTGAGTTCAACTTTGATCAAAGACATCAAATAGATTTAAATTGCGCCAGGCAAACATGTAAGATCCATCTTCGATGGAACTTGGGTCTTGAATCCACGATAGACCATTATTTATATATTGAACACAGTGGCCAAAATTCAAAGACAAAGAAAATTAAATCTTATTGCGAAAAATTCTTAATATTAGAAAGAGTTTTAAAGTGTAATGAAATTAACTAATTCTATATATCTGTACAAATAACTTCACACTCAATTACTTCTTAAGATATTTCTAAGATTTTTTTCTAGTTTTCCCTTGAAGGTTTTCAAATACTACGACTGCATAGTCAAAACATTATTAATGAAACCTCAAAAGGAACTAAAATTTAAATACAGAATGTTACCGCAAATCACGATTAGTTACAGAAAACAACAAAAATGCATTAGCAAGTTAGGAAAGCACGGGAGGGGGACGGCAAACAATTGACTATAAAAAGTTGCATTCGTTTGCTACATGACAACTTATTGGTGCACTGTACTATACTGCATAGGGTGGTGGGAATAAAATTATTGCAAATGCTGTTGAAGTTGATTATCGCGGACTTTAATATACATAACTACTAGGATGTGAAAACTATTTCTCGATGCGCTCGAAAGTACCATGTGTGCTATTGATGTCAGATTTAAAAACCGCATTAACATGAAAAATATCTAAGTATATCTTCCGAAACCTCAAGACGATTCTCTTGAGTCGGAACATGCATTCATGTTTCCCCGTTTTTCGCCAAATAAATTTGGTTTTTCAACAACATTCCAATTTTGTTCCTCTTGATGCCTACTGACAACTCTACTTTTTTGACAATTTATTGACTGAACACGCTGCATATAATTTAAAAGATCACGTGAGACTGACTCAAGCGTATCCTCAACATTCATATTAGCTGTTCAGAAAGCGGCGAAAGACATAATAAGGAGGAAAGGAGAAAATAGCGTTTTTTCTCTTTGGCGTATGTCGCCTCTTAGAGACAAAGAATTAAGATACCCGTTAGTTTCTTTTGCATGTGAAAAATAATTCATTTAGGTATTGTTTGGTGACCTTAACTGTAAAACCAATATTTTGGAGTTTCGCCGCTTTGATTCTCAACAGGCAATATACAGTAATACCTCGTTACAACAATAGTTTGGGGACCGAATAAAGATATTGCTATAGAGGGATCGAGGGGCGACATAATTATGATATAAAAAATAAATTTTGGCTGTTTTAATGTGGACAGAATACAACAATATACATTTTAGGAAAAACGCATCACCAGAGTGTTAATTATTGTTAAAGCATACAAAAATTTGAAAATTCATCTATACAATAAATCGCTCACATACCTGAGAAACTTATCCATCGAAAAAATCCAATATTTTCGTTTGTTTATTCATTTTTTAACTATTAAGTCAACTACCAAGATTTGCATGAAGTTTAATGCACGAAAATGATCATCATTTGTGGATGAAAGGCTTGAAAAAATTCCCGTAGGGACTGAACTGATTGAAGAGCTCCCTGGGATGCCAATAAAGATTGCGATGGATCTGTATCATCATCATATTTGAAAACAGACATATTGTTACAGAGGAAGAAAATGGTGTTGAGATTTAAAATAAACATTGTTGTACAGGGCTGTATAATAATTGCTGTATATCATTATATTGAGGGGAGATTAACATTATGTTCTATGCAAATTCACCGGGACTACAGAATTCTATTGTTGTAGAAAGATTTATCGTTGCATCGGATATCGTTGTAAAGAGAGTTTACTGTATACTAAAAATTTTTTTTTTCATTTTTTATAAAAAAATCCATGAAATATTTTGCTGCTATATCGTGCGATCACCGCTGTTTACATTTCTGGATTAAACAAATCATAGATAAAAATACTGAATTTGGTCTTTCGGATTCTTTGAAAATTGCGAGAGAGCGTTTCAGGGAGTAACTATTAAATGTGAGTAATGTGTATTTCAAATATGAAAGGTCTAAATTCCATGCAAATGTCTCTTGATGTAGAATCTTGAGTTATTCCAATGCTACAAATACAAACGGTTATCGCTTCTTTGTGCTAAATGTTTGTGAAAGTTGAAAAATTTATTTCTGATTTTAGAAAGATGAAACTGATTATAGCCATTTTAATTTGTATGGAAAGGTATCCAATTTCAGAAAAAATCTAAATTGACACTCTGGCATTTTTGCAACTTATTTAATTCGGAATGATTTTATCTTTATATTCTCTTGTGAATTTAGAATAAGATTGACCTGAAGAAAGCCCGCTGCTTTTTGGAACATGGAAATCTTAACATTAATAGAAATAATCAAAACACCGTTCAGAAACACCAACACAATAAATGTAAAAGAAACCAACCACACCAAAAAAAGGAGACATTCCCAGTATGAATGATTATAAATAATTACTTAAGCTTCGGATTCATTCGGCAGCCGCTATTTTACAAAGGCAATGGTATTTGGCACATTTATAGGGATTTGTTTGAAAAATCTCGTAATTTTACGATGTTTTGAGGTACTAAGATATTATATAAACTTTTAGATTTTTCTGTTAACGTCAGATACCGAGCGAAATTGAGAAAATAAACTGTGTGGATTTTCGACAACAGTCAGCCAATTCTTAAATTTTAGTTGATAAGTATACAGTGACGATATAGTAATTCTAATACAGATCGTATTATTTGTGCTTTAGAGCAGGAAAAAAGATATTCGGATATTTAAGAATCGACTGAACAAGCTACGATTTTAATCACAGAAAATGGTAGTAAAAATCCTATTTAACATTTTAAATGCTAATAAGTATGATATTTGCAGATGCTTTTATCAAATTTTGAAAGTAAGAAATGTTACCTTTCATATCGTTTCTTTTGAGAACCTGCTTGTCTTCTCTAATCCAAGAATCTACCGATACGTACTCTCTGACGAATGTGGGTAGATGACACCTGAGAACAGCCGTGTTCCCACGCACTACAAAGTCATCATACACTTGAGGATCAAATTGCTGTTTGATTACTGAAAGAGAAAAAGAAACAAAATCATCATATCACTTTCTATCGCAAAAATGTTAGATGCAGAGTGATTAATACTTTTGATGCAATATGAGATATGTATGATTCGTATCAGGAAAATTTTACGAAAAGGTTTGGCAAGACACATGGTTCGCGTATAAGGCTTAAAAAGTAAGCAGGCTCGTCATGAAATAACCTTACGGACATTCGAGGTCCTTGAAGCCACAACTATCAACGAATGTAAATGTAATTCGAGACTCTGAAGTTTTAAAGTATGCTCTCGGAGGTGCAAGATTAAAGCTTTTACTGTTACAGCAGCATCAACAAAATTCCGAATAATTCAGGTGGAAGCACCAACTTTTAAATTACTTGGTCACGTGATCGGCACAGAGAAAACCAATCAAAGACACAGAGACAAATCGTGTAGCTCAGAGAATACGGTAGTAGAATATCGACAAGCAAAATGTGTAAACAACCAATAAAGGAACAGAAATGACCCAGAAGTAGATAATTTCAATTAGATTCTTCTTGTAGTTTGCGTACAAACAAAGCTTTACTCCTAATTACCAAGTTTTGCTTTTGATTATGCTCGGTCCTGCGGATCGTTTCCGCATTTCTTTTTGTTGGTTTCACAATATACTTTTCGTGTTATTTGTACGCCAAAGCCATTTATGGGTTTTCTCTGCCCTTATCAATTAGCACTGCTTGAAAATTGATGTTTTTATTTGAAAAATTCAAACCTTTTGTTCCTGTAACTGTAATCTATGGAGCTCGGTATTATTTCTTCCTCTAATTTTGGAGCCCAAAGTTAGAAATACCTATATTTCAAATTTCATTCGCTTTCGTTGATGTCTGCAACAGTTAGTAACTTGTGTCTCAGCAAAATTATTTGATGACTACGCTTTAAATGAATTGATGGTTCTGTCTTTTTATAAAATGTTGAGGTTTGGTTAAGGTAAAACAACACATGCTTTGGTCAAGACACGGGTTTTACCACTTGACTCGTGAGTAGTACTGCCTGGAACTAATATGGGATATCTACATTAGCCCAAAAATCACGTAGACGGCCTTTATCTATTGGTCAACGTTTTAATTCACACTCATGCTGCCTAGCTGACCTCCTTACTCGGCTCCCCATTCACATTATTGGATCTCTGTCACGTCAAGTTGTTGCACTTCTTTCGACAAAAGGAAGTCCCACATGATATTAGGAGGTATCCCCAGGACTTTTGGCACTTCAGTGCCCAACAAATAGGTTTAAATTAGATTTCAATAAAAACAAAGCCTTTTACTTGAAACCATGTACCTTCTTAGTTTGATTCTCAAACAGCGATCCGTGAGGGATCCTTTAAAATCTGTTAATTAAATGCCAAAGAAAAATCTTTAAAAACGTTTTTGACTCTTTCTCGCAAAACCAATCACTGCTGAAATGCTTTTCTGAAAATAATTAATATCTGCTCTTTTCATGACCTACAGCAAATTAAAACCATATACATTAAAAGAAAAGTTTTGAATAAAAGAGTGGAAGGGTTCTTCAAAATATCACTACACGCATAAACTAAAATTGCCTTCAGATGCTCAAATGGTAATGAGGCAATTATTGCGGATTCGAATATCTTTTATTTCATACATCCATCAACATATATTTAGATCACTATAAGGGCTTAAAAACAATCAACAGGAAAAATAGAATAAATTTTAAAAAGAATCTTAACTAAAAAATTAAACTAGAATAACAAAAAAAACAAGTAAAATGATTTTTATTTATAAACAATGCAATTTATAGAGTAAAATTTAGAAAAAATTAGAAAAGTGAATACAATGTTTAAGTAGCGCGCAATTGCAGTAGCAAAACAAAAAAAGAGAACAATGGAAATCAAGATCATACAAAAGAAAGCCAAAAAGTAAATAAATAAAAATAAACTCAGAGTTAATCGAAACTAACCAAAAACAAACAAGGAATCCATTCTAGTCCACTTCTTTAAGGGCTAAGAACTATTTGAAATGGATTCAAAATAATAATTGGGAATTTTTTGAAACTAGCATTACGCCAAACATAGCTTCTCATAGCCCGAGATTTTCCCAAACAAAGTACAATGTAGATCTGAACATCAAAAAGCATATTTTCAAAATACTATAACACTATCACTATGACATTTTTTAAATAATGCATATCAAATTTGAATCAGAAGACCTGCTTGAATGAAGTGCATAAAAATTTAGCTTTTCTTCTTTACTATGGAAATCACTTTTATTACTTTATTTTTTCTGCTAACCAAGATCTTGCATAAAAGCAATCAATTTATTTAATTAATGTAACACGGCGAGCCCCCGCATTGATTACCAAAAAAGCATGATATGCATTTGGGAATAAGATTTGTGGCGAGTAATTACTGAAATGTTTAATTACTTTTGGTTGCTTTTATATATTTTTTTACATTAGTTTTTTTTGTTAAACGTAATTAAAATATCGTTATCTCAGATTTATTCAGTTTCACCAGATTTTTATGTATCGTTAATAAAAGCATGCTTATTATATTTTTAAATTTTTTGAAAATAAACGAATAAATATAATCGAAAAATGTTTTCTATACTATTTTATTTCATCCTTTTGATATTATGGAAAAAACGAAATTTTTAATATGGATTCTTAAGAAAGTTTTCCATCAGAAACCTCTTGTTTATTTTCCTTATTAATAAAAATTATTTTAGAAAGTTACTTAACGACAGTTAGATGCTTCACAGAAGTCAAAGAGTTACAGCAAAATGTTGTCAACAGGAATTATTATTTTTTATTTTTCCTAACTTCCTTAAAAGAAAAAAGAAATTATAGTACCTTAATTTTTAAATGATCAAACTATATAATTCTAAAAATTATTCATGAAAAAATGGAGAGTTTCAAAAATATTTGTTTGAAAATATTTAAATTGAAACGTTGAATTTTTTTATGAAAATTGTTTAAGAAAGAATTTGTTAAACATATTTTTCAGATAAACATTGACACGTCTCAAAAACCACCGAGTGACATCTAAACATTGTCAGCAGAAGATCTTTTCACATATATTTTTTATAATTAAATAAATGAGAAAAAAAATGCAACTACTCATTGTAAAATACCTTATCTAATATTTTAAACGATTCGCAGGAAAAAAGAATATTTGAGCGGGTATTTTCCTCTGAAAAAACTATGCGAAATGTATCATCTCCTTACGAAAACAATTTTTGGGATAGTATGACATATTATGCACTGTATTGTTTCTTCCTCTTATTTTATTTCCTAATATATCGTACAACACCATGTGGATTTAGCTTTTGCTCTTTTTGAACCAGCATGTTTCCACATTTTTCATATCCCTTGATTGTTTTTTGTGCTGTAGATTGTTCCACTTCCAATTACTTGGACTTGCTAGTTATTGCAAACCCTGTCTTGGTATTCCTCTAGTTTGAGGAAATTGCCTCTTTGAATTGACCCGTCCAATAGGGTGGATCGAAAATTCGAAGTGTGGATAAAATAATCGGCATAGGGTGCAAAAGTTGTCTTTTAAGTGTACTAGCATACACGCAAAATTTTTTCAACTTTGTTCAATATCTTCCGGTGCCCCAAGACACTTAAATATTTGCAAAAAACGATTTTTATGCAAATTTCGACTTAAAAATTAAAAATAAAAAATGTGTTAAAGAAACGATTTTACAGGAATAAACATAGAGGAAAAGGTGAAGGAATGATAAAAAATTCCAACAAAAATTGGAAAATTGTCGTAATGAAAAAATATCGTGTTTGTTCGATATCACATTTTGTAAGTGTACAAATTTCGATACATATAAATGCCAAAAAGACATGACAATTCCACTTGTTGCGGGATTGTTTATAAAAGATCAAAGATTAGAAAGGAAAATGGTTATTGGAGGAGTGGACGTAATTGCGACTAAAAGAAAAAGGAAAAGGGAAAAAGAAAACAGATGGAAGGCAAAAGAATAAAACTTAAAATGGTTAAAACTGATGCTGATGTTGCTCATGCTCAATCAATGGAGCTACTTGAGCTCAACACTATGTATTCCTCCACGTATACAGATACGGATGTAATTACCTTGGAATATCAATCACAAAATCGTTTATATTTCCCTACCTTAACAAGGGAATGTGATCGATACTGAATTTCAGATAGAGAAGCTGCTTCATTTGCCAGTGCTGTTTCACAAGACATTGGAATTGTAAACGAGGAGAGACTTCGCATGTGGCAGATCGTAATAAAATTCGTAGACAGTGTAAAAAGCTTTAAAATGCAGTTTCAGAGTCTATTAAGTTAACGGTGTCTTGGTCTCTTTTAACCAGATTATATTTCGGTGGGAGAAAAGACAACACAAAAGTACTAATTAAGAAGGACACAAAGTACTACCCAAAGACCACGAAGGGGGAGCATTATACTCCTGTAAAAGAACCTAACTCTATGTATAACGGACATGTTACTGCTGCAACAGAAGGAGCTAAAGGCATAAAAGAAGCAATACTCAATTTTTTGGTATCAAATAATATGCAATTAAATGGGCTAACAGTAATTGGATGCGATGGAACAAATGTTAATACGGGGCACAAGGGAGGTATTATTCGCTTGATGGAACTGGCCTCAATAGACTATTACAGTGGTGCATTTTTTTGCTTCAAACAAATGAGTTACCTCTCCGTCATCTACTAAATTCTTTGGATGGTGCAACAAATTGTCCTAAAGAATTTTGTCGACCAATTGGTAAAAAAATCAAATCCTGCGAGGAGCAACCTGTAGCTCCTTTTTCTTCAATAAGTATGGAGAATATGTCAGATAATATAGATAGAATGGTTCAGCAATGATCAACAATATCTATATGGTATTTGCCTAGAGATATCACATGGTGAATGTTATTCTGATCTGGCATTAAGAAAGCCTGATCCAGTTGCTCACTCAAGGTGGCTAACAACTGCAGGTAGAATTTTAAGGTTGTATGTGGTCACAGAAAAACCATCTGGCAATCTTATTATTCTTGCAACTTATATTATGAAGGAATATGCAACTTGTTTGGTTCCATGTCAAGACAAAGCTCTCCATAACAGAAGGAGTGCGGCATATTTGAAGACTTATCTCATTTTCTAGATATTTGGAACCCAATTTAAGAAATATGACACTTTTACTCGACGAAATAGCTTCTTTTGTCATCCTGAAAATTTTCTATTGTCAATGCTCACAGATAACAGAGAGAATATAAGGTCTTTAGCACTACGAAAACTAATTTGTGCTAGAAATGAAAACAGAGTATTATCAGAATAAGAATTTTTCCAAGTGCCAAAAAATAGACTTTAAAGCAAAGGATTATTTTGCAATTATTAACTGGCAACGAGTTGGGCCTTTTGAACCACCTCTTTTGATGAATGTGCCATTTAAAGAAATTGAGCCCAAAAGTTAGAAAAAAGGAGGAATGATCAAAATATCCATGCCATACCCAAGCTGTAGAAAGATGTTTTCGCTTAGTGTCTGAAGCGTCGGGAAGTGTATATGCAGAAGAGAAGAGACACGGCTTCATATTGAATAGGATACAATCAAGAAGTCATCAAGCATTATAATACCAAATAGGATTACATCCTTTAGAAATATGTAAATCTTCAAACTAATAGAATTAAAAAATCTATGATGCAAGTTCACTTTTTATAAGTTTTGTGATTTATTGCTTTGACTATTAAATCTCTACTTCATGCATTATTATAAAATTATAATTATTTATAAGTTTATACTTTATTACTTGAACAATCTGCCAATTTTTCAAATATTTTTCATTAATTTACAATTTTTAATAGATATTTGTAAAAATGTAAATTTTTAACTTTTTGAGGGGCGTTTGGACCACCAGAAGATATGAATGACTTTTAATAATAATGAAAAAACGTAAACTAATATACCCAAAATGAAACTTTCTTACCCGGCGCTAAAGGAAATTTTAAAAATATTTTATTATAAATTTTAAAAAAAAATGTCATTTTTAATTATTTTTGGGGCACTTGGGGCACTGGAAGATATGAATGGATTTCAATAAAAAAATATATGTAAGCTATTATACGTATGACACAACTTTCCCACCCCATGCCAAAAATAATTTCAAAACAAAACAAAAAAAAAATGCAATTTTCAGAAAAAAAATCAATTTTTAACTATTTTTGAGGCATTTGGGGCACCGGAAGATATAAATGAATTTGAATGAAAAAAATTATATAAACTAATATACTTAAGACACAACTTTCCCGCCCCATGCCAAAAATAATTTCAAGAAAAAAAATTTTTCCTATACTTTTCGATCCACCCTACCGTCCAATTCAGACAACTGTTTATAGTCCAATCTGAGCAACTGTTGGACAGCAACATAGAATATAACCATAACTTTAACTTTAAGTTAGCTTTAATAAAATTGTTATATTGAATTGTAGCGAAATAGGTTTTCGCTCTGAGTAGATATTAACGTTTCTCTAAAAAATTATTCCATAAAGCACATTTACATCGTTGCAACATAAGTTGCCTATTTTACGGTCTAAAAATTTAACACGATAGAAATTACGATAAATGTACAATTTAGGTGAAGTCAAAGTACGTCAAACAACCTCTATATTTTCGAATTTATGTTATATTAGAAGATTTGACATTTTCACAATTGTTATTCAATGTATCTTGTTGGATAGTGAAAGATTCGGTTCTACTGGTTGTTTATCCGTATCTACTTGGATTGCCATTTCTGAGTATGCTTTTACTCAAATCGTTGAAAGTTAACCGTATATGCGTGAGAGAATGAATGATTTCCTCCTTCATAGATATAAAATAACCTTAACCTAATATTTCAGCCTTAGGATCTATTAGTAGACGTTATTTTCTGAGAATTGCTTTCTTTTATTTTAAGATAAAATGAACAGCGGCGGAATAATGCTGGTTGGCTACTTTTCTTCCCGCGATTGTACAATCTTATGTGTGACGAATTCGGGCGCAATGTGCATGTGAGATCAATATGGCGGTATCTGCATTCCACGTAACGGAAAGTCAATTGAATAGCGGAGAGGTTCAAACATCAGGTAAAGAAAGGAGTCAACTATATAGGGCAGACTTTTCCTTTTCTTGGAAGCGGAGGGGGGAAGGAAAACGTCCGAGCTGTGCGTGTCAGGCCGGTTGCGCCCGACGGAGGGTTAAGACCTCGAAGGATAAAAAAGAAATGAAAATTATACCTCTCTCTCTGTGAACACGATAACTGAATGACTTATCGAGCTAGACCTCATAAAATATGGTATGCGGTATTCAAACTAGAAATGCTCATTTCTCTCACACTTAGGAAGAAATTCTTCAACGGAAAGTCTGTCCGTATGCGCGTGAATGCGATAATTCAAAAACGCAGTGACTTAGATGGAATAAGTGGGGTATATAGATTTATTACTAGAATTGTAGTTCTGTATCAAATTTTCATTCAATATAGAATTGTAGTTCCGTATCAAATTTTCATTCAATATAGAA
>BGPR01001152.1:194195-218821 GCA_013235015.1 Araneus ventricosus | reverse complement strand
CATTCAATATAGAATTGTAGTTCTGTACCAAATTTTCATTCAATAAGTCTACATGTTGATTGTCTGTTCATCTACATATTGGTGCTGAAGTGGAATCAATTACTTAAAAACTCAACAATTTAGAAGGATGAATTTTAATAAATAATCTAAACCCAAACTGTAAATCTGTGTCAGAGTTTGAACTATATTCTTGAAAAGGAAAATTGTATCTTTGTCTGTATGTTTGTGTGAATGTGAACACAATAACTAGAAAATACGACACTTCAGATCAATGATATTTCCTATACGGTTTTACACAAAGTCGAATATTCATATCAAATTTTGGACCCAATGAATCAACGGAAAAATGCCCAAATTGCATAAATGATTATTTTTACTGCGAATCAAATTACAAAATGCACCATGATGCATAAGTCGTTATAATAATTTTATGGAAGAACATTTCTGATGTTTTTTTTGGTCCGAATCTCAAATAAAAAATATAAATATCCAGTGGCGGCGAGTCGACGGGGGGGCGAGAGGGGGGCAATCACCCCCCTCTACTTTTAAGTGAAAATTAAATTTTTATTTCATTTAACTGCCTAAAACAAGGAATTAAAACTACTTTTTTAACTAATTTTTTAAATTTTATTGTTTACCCCCTATAATCCCGGGTCTTTTAGATATGTATAATTTTTTTTGACCCCTGACCTTTTCCACCCAGTCCAGCCACTGTAAATATCTGCTTAGCCTAAGTTAACAACACCAAAAGAAAATTCGCAAAATCAATTCTAAGGTCTCATTTGCAAACAGTGCCCACAGAGTAAATCACCTCTTTTTTTAAACGAAAAGAAAGAAAACACTTCATTGAACCTTTTCTTTCTTTCAGCAGGTTAGAAAAAATTAATTCCATATTCACAGAAGAAAATAAAACTTTTTCGGATAAAAAAAATTAAGAAAGCAGAATAAAAAGGAGCAGTAAGGAGCTTATAAACCACACAGCAGTAAAGAAATTATAACCACACGCATCGAGATAAATTACCCGTCGATAATCAAATGGTAATCAAACTACCAATGCCGATTTAAAAAGCTATACTTTATATATTGCCGATTAACTTGTTTTTTATTCCTTCTTCGGAAAATTCATATTAAATTCGCATGATAAACCCATTACGAATGAACTGCAACCATGTTTAGCTCTTTAATGCTATTCAAATTGCTTGGAAGAAATAAGATTTGCTTTTTTCCCTTTTATTTTCTTCTGTTTCAACTTTACCTTAAACCTGCAAGCTAAGATCTCGCATAAAAGCAATCAATTTATTTAATTAATGCAGGAGCGTTGAGGTTGGGTAGTGATTAACTAAAGATATGATATATATTTCAGGATAATGATCATGAGTGAGTAATTAATGAAACGTTTAATTTCTTTTAGGTGTATTTTTTCACTTTTTAAATTTTCCTTTCTTATTTATGATGTGCGATTAGCTAAGATCACTTGTTTCTACACTGCATTTCTTATCATAACTTCTTTATTTTTCCTTGGATAAATATTCTCTTTTTTCTCAGTCTTGGAGAATGGAAAATGGCTGTATTTAAATCTTTAGTGCTGTCCTGTTTAAAAAAACTTTTAATGTTTGATAAGAGAACCGTTAATGATTTTAACCGTATTTCTCCATAATTTTCCTTTGGTTCCTAGATATTTTTGTTCGAAATAATTGTTTTAAGTTTTAAAAAATTAAATGTTTCTTATGTGTAGAACGAAACTAATGTGTAACTTAGTTTAAAAAATAATGGACGTTTATTTCGTGGCTTCTATATTCGTTTGTTACAATAAAATACAGGAGAATTAAATTTGCATTCGACACAATATTATAACAGGACAAATGAATCATTGATTTATTTGACCAAATCATTTAACACTATTTCTTTTTACTTTTAAAATATTGCTTGTAAGTAGAGAAAATTAGGTACTAGATTAAAAAAGATACGTTTTCTGGAACCGAGCAACATGTAGAATTAAAAATATATTTCTATTTACTTTTGAAAGTCGTGTCCAAATATGAGCCAGATAGACAAACTTTTATTTTCAAATTGTCAAAATATTACATTTTTCGAGGAAGTTACGAATATAAATCGTGTCAGTATTTAAAAACTCAATGGCATAAATTGATTTATTCAAAAAATCATACCTTTTATTGAAAACACTTTTGCATTTAAACAGTAATTATGTTTCAGCTTGAGAGCCTTTATTTGGCAATTACTGAGCAATACAATCACAGCAATGAATTGTAGATTAATAAACAATGTTCAATTTTAAATACATAACTCAAAAATAATGCATTGCAAGATAATAATACATACATTTACTTTCGAAAGAAAATACCTTATTGCATTAATTGATAAAACCATACTTTTTATTTAAAACACTTTTGCTTTTAAACTGCAAAAAATTAATTTCAATTCTTTTATTTGGAAATCATTGTTAATTATAAAGATATCAATGAATTGCAGATCAATTAACAATGTTCCATTTTAAATACATAATTCAAAAATACATTACAGCACTCTATTATAATTAAATTAACTTTTCAAATGTTAACAAAAAAACTTCAAAAACAATGGTTTCTTTTAGGTAATTCTGCAATGTTTCTTGTTTAGAATATGTATTTCTGAAAATTTAAAAAGGTTTCATGCAATGTTTTTTCATTGTTTACAAATGACAAATTACGATAGTAATAAACTTAAATAATAATTAGACTTCAAGATAATTCTCTCTATTAAACCTTATAATTTTGAAAAGAATTTACGCAGTATTTCATTTTATGTTTGGAGCATTCTAATAAGGTGAATTAAAACCTTATTTAAATATATAGAAACAGGAATGGTGAAAAATTTCTAGAGATAAAATATTAACACCACAACACTCAATAGTAACACAGAGCCAGAAAGTAAAACAGCACTATCTCCAATTTTTTTAAATTGATAGAAACGAAAATAATCTAGTATAAGCAAGCACCATTAATGCTATTTTAACAATAATGTTTCTGCGTTCAACACTGAAGTCATATCAAGAATCTCAGACAATGGCGGTGCCGTCGATTCTGGGACTTGTTGGCAGAATTGCTATGGCTTCCACTACCGTAGAAGAAATGCTTGATGTTTTCGTCATTTCACACCAATAACTACGTCGACGATGAAAAGTCTCGTTTATTATTAATGTGCACAATTTTTCACAGTTTCTATAAAAAATTTTTACAAAAACTTGTTCCTTAAATTAATGGGTAATAAATTAAAATTAATGGGTTTTCTTCCATTCTTTTTTCATTTTTGTTTTCCAGCCATTTAGGATATAGCAACTACTGCCCCTAGCACGTCACCGATTGAGCAGAAGATTCATGCAGATTATGGCGATCTGTGTTGTGTAGATGTGTTCTGCCATCCCTTAAAGTATGTTCAAAGATTTTTCGAAGCAACCTATCTGTATCCTCCGGTTAAGCGCTTAACTGGCATCTTTCAGTGGATTGGCTGACATGAACCCATTGCTAAAATTCGAATATGATGGTTAAAATTAAATAAATGCCTTAATTGACTACAGTGTTGAATTCCGTTCTTCGCCACAATTTACATAAAGAGTATGCAAGAAATAAATTTAGTGTCATTAATAATTTTTATACTCAAAATAATTTTTTTTGAGAAAATGTCATTTCTTTCGAAAAATTAAGTGACTTCTTGCAATAATAAAAAAAAAAAACTGTCCGACCAAAAAAGTCCAAGGATGTTGAACAGTTATAGTTAAGAGAGTTGCTTTGCATATGCATTGCAATATACTGCTAACAAAATGGTGATAAAATGCTTTGAAAATAAAAATGAAGAAAGAATTTCTTCTGAGAAAGTTTCAAGAATAATTTATTTGCATTTATTATTATACTGTGGTTTTTACCAAGTACTATGTATGAATATTATATGCTGTATTCTTCTTCATTGTCATAATGAAAAATCACTGATAGTGGTTTTCTGCTTTCATAGATGTTTGTATAGTTGTGATAAAATATACCCCATTATATATTTAAATATCTACTTTTCGGTTTAACTCGAACACTTCTTTCCATTATATCTATTTAATACTTAGATTTGATTGGGAGGACTACCGTCAAATTGTGAAACTACATAAAGGCATCTTTGAAATTGAATTTTAATTTTCACCACTGAAAACACTTGAACCGTCTCCGCGTTCTCCGAACTTCCACGCTACACCATTATGACAATGATTGAACCAAGAAATACGATTTAAGCCCATATTTGTACACTAAAACATTCCTACTCTTATTCTACAAACAAAAGAGAAAAGACAGGACAAAAGACAATAACATGAAAGTTCATTCAATTGAATGGCATAGTAGAACATCAATAATTTAAAAAAAAATTAAACATAAATATAAACATTAAAAAATCCTTATAAATATCTTACAAAAATTTTCAAGTTTATAGTTAGTGCTTGCCTAACTAGATGGAGATAGGTGCGTGCATCAATTTACTTTGTAACGTGTTTGTAATGAAAGGCGTCCTTTCTTTCTTTTGTTTCACAACTTTTATTAGAGGTAAGATTTTAAACCCTTCTTTTCATACTTTGTTTAAAAGACTGTTTTTAATTTCTTATTTGTGGATGAATGTTTTTTTAATACATTCCGGAATGGGTTCAGGCCCTAGAGGATATTAATTTGAATCAGACCTTAAAGCCTTTTTCTTCTACAGAAAACCTATTCCAGTTTTGAATCTGCATGGATGAATGACCTCTGTTGAAGTCATCCACCGGATTCTTACTTTTTATCGTTGTATGCTATTATTTTTGTATTTTTAACTCTTTCACAAATAAAATTCCCTTTTTTAGTATTTTTATTTATTTTATAGTAGAACATATATTTCGGGAATCTCAGGTTTTGGTTAGTGTACCGATTTCATTGAAGATTCGTGTGTGTATGAGCTTAGCTCACGTAAATCGTATCTCTTGGTTCAATCATTATAATAATGGTGTAACGTGGAAGTTCGGAGAACGCGGAGACGGTTCAAGTGTTTTCAGTGTTGAAAATTAAAATTCAATCCCAAAGGTGCCTTTATGTAGTTTCATAATTTAACGGTAGTCCTTCCAATCAAATCTGAGCATTAAATGGATATAGTGGAAAGAAGTGTTCGAGTTAAACAGAAAAATAGATATTTAAATATTTAATGGGTAATTTCTTATCACAACTATACAAACAACTATGAAAGCAGAAAACCACTATCAGTGAATTTTTCATTATGACAATGAAGAAGATATTGCTTGAATATAGTATATAATATTCATAAATAGCACTTTGTAAAAACCACAGTATAATAATAAATGCAAGCAAATTTTTCTTGAAAGTTTTTTTTCAAAGAAGTTCTTTTTTTTCATTTTTATTTTCAAATCATTTTATCCCCATTTTGTTAGAAGTATATTGCAATGCATATGCAAAGCAACTCTCTTAACGATAACTGCTCAACATCCTTGGACTTGATTGGTCGGAAAGTATTTTTTATTAGTGCCACAAAGTCACGCATGAATTTAATAACCAACGAGATAATTACTAGCTTAAAGCTTGGGTATCACAATATATCAATTATGCAAAAAAGTCAACTTTAGCAGATGCGATAGAAATGCACTTAGTTTTTCGAAAGAAATGACAGTTTCTCTAAAAAAACTTTTTTTGAGTATACAAATTATAAATGACACAAATTTATTTCGTTCCTACTCTTTATGTCAGTTGTGGAGAAGAACTGAATTCAACTCTATAATCTATTAAGGCATTATTATTCCACTTTACATCATTATTACAATGATTGAACCAAGATATACGATTTACGTGAGCTAAGCCCATACATACAAGAATCTTCAATGTAATCGGTACTCTACCAAAACCTATGATCCCCGAAATATATGTTCTACTATGCCATTCAATTTAATGGACTTTTATGTTAATGTCTCTTGTCCTGTATTTTTTCTTTTGTTTGTAGAATAAGAGCAGGAATGTCTTAGTATACAAATTCTGTCCTGCGCATTGCGTCTTATTTGGAAATTATCAAACACTGTTAAATGAAAATTAATTGAGCCTTTTAATATGAATCTAAAATTTTTTGAAACAGTTTACATTTTCTTTCAGTTCCTCTTATAAGAAAAGTGACAGTTACGATGAAATATTGGAACACGCCGAAAACTTGTTAGAAATTAACAAAATTGCAGAGTAAACTTTTAATTGCAGGGGAAGCGATAGAATACATTCATTTTTAAGGTCAAACTATGGGCACTGCTAGAAAATATTGTTTGGTGAAAAGTAGCTCTGTTTCGTCATAGAAATTTTTTTTAGTTTAATCGACTGAAAAAATGACAAGTATTAAATAGGAGCCCTTTTTTCATCTGATTTCCTTTTGCTTGAGGAAAACATTAGCATTTAACTTAATAATTGGTAAGTCAATAATCTTTTTAAGATTTAATGTAAGTTTGTGATAGATATTTCTTGATTCCAAACATGCTCAATTCAAGTTTTGAAATTAAATGATTAAATATAAGTTGAAGAGGAAATTTCTTTTCCATGTCCCAAATATAAAGAAACCAGAATGACAAATTTATTAGAAAAGAAAGAAACAAATTTCCAAATAAGTGATTATTATGATAGAAATTTCATACTAATGATAACATGCTGCGAAAAAAAGCTTAAATTAATGTCTTTTCGAAGAATAATATTTATGGTGGAGTATTCATTTAAAAACGTTTCAAAATAAGTTGAAAGTGTTTTAGTTATATTTTTAAAATCAAAGATGTTACATTTGCAATGATATTTCCGTAATAACTTATAATATTTATATTAATAATTATTGTAAAAATCGTAGTTTACCAAAAATTGAGTGGTTGGTGAATAATATATAGAGTTTATGCAAGTTTCAGAATTTCTGTTAACTGTTTCTTCATTCCAAAGTATATGCAGGCCTAAAAATTTATAGATCAATTATCGTTATACGATGAGTATCGCTGATGTATAATATTTATGGGGATACTTTCTGAATAATGATTGAAAGTTTCATCGTAATTGTCAGAATAATAATAATAATAATGCCTTATATTATAAATGACATTCAGTAATATATCATTCATTAATTATTTAAATATAGTATTAAAGAGTATTTCACAGCAACTCCTTTCTAATGATTGCTTTATTTCATAATAATTTTCGATAATTTAATAATATTATCATTTTAATGGTATCACACTTTTATAATAATTATATCCCATAGCAACAGATAATTATGATAGCAGTTTTATAAAAGTGAACATTAATGATACAATGCTTGAGAAGTCAAACAATGTATCGAAAGTTTTGTGACAGTTTCCAAATTCTTGATGAATGTATCCCCTTTCGCAAGAAGTTTATTCAAACCTTAAGATTAATACGGTGAATGTGAAGTGCGGGGAAAAGTTCTCCTCCATATCTCAAATGTTATAGAATGCATCCGGATGATAATTTCCAGATCTTTCGCTTTCGAGTCATTATGCTTCATCCTTTTCTTCTTTTCCCCATTATTTAGATTGTGTTTGAAAGATGAATTAGAATATATACTTTACCTGGAATTGGGAGAAGACATTAGTGCTTCAGTTTAAATCAGAACGTGATAAACGAAGGTCAGTTGAAGAGGTGCATAGTAATGTGTTTCCTTTAAAAATGAGTGGAAGTATATATATAGGGAAGCATAGATTTTGCGAATGTTACTATTTTTCTGATTTTAGATTTATCATTTTTCTGAGTTGGCTGTAGCGTCAATTTATAACAATTTTACGTAAGTTAATGAAGGTACTCGTGTGAAAAAGTAATGCTGGTCTGTCGTTATATTTTAATATGTTGTATTTTTATTTTGATAATTTGAGGAATATTCTGGTCTAAATACCATGAATGTGAATTATTACGATATTTAATCGGAGAGTGACGATGCTCCGAACTAAATTTAATGAAACTATTTTCAGATTAAGGGTTTTTCCTCGATTAGAGAGGTTTACCGTTATTTAATCTATCAGGGTATATCCGGATGACTTGACGGTTTGAAATTACTTGGACTGAAGGTCAATCATAATTGCAAATCACAATTCAGACGGATTACTTGGTGGAGTATATAAGCTGATTCTGTTAAGATAATTAACTAAATGACTAAATATTGTAAAAAACTTTTCAGCCCACGACGCTGATGGCTTCATTATGTCTTTTTTCGCAATTTTTATTACATAGTATTCTTTAGAACGAATTATTTTCATTTCTCGCCGTTGTTGTTCAGAACCAACCATAAGTTAAATAGCGGTAGTTTAACTAAATATGGGTAAAACTTCATAGCTGTCATAAAGTATATTTTGATAATTTCGATGTAACCAAATGCGAATTACGCATGCTCTAAAGAAGCATTCTGGATGATATGAATGAAGGTCATCATGACAGCAATACGGGAACTGAGAGTGGATTCTTAGTGCCATTTAGTAGACTTCTAAACTGTCACCAGCTTAATAAATTCTTAAAATCAGTAATTAAATCTCAGTTATTATAGTTAACTCGAAAAAGAAAGTGATATCAGTTATTTATATAAAATGATGATTTCGTGGTTTTTCATAAATTCAAAAAATTGAAATGTATCAACCCAAACGTCTTTTTTATTCTGCTTCCTTTGATTAGCGCCTTTACGTAAATGTCATCATATTTCTTTGAAGAGATAAATTAAATGAGTTTATGATTATATGGTGGACAAGTTAATTTTGAAATTTCTAAATTTTATATAAAAACTACCATTATCAGACCGAAACAATCCTTTCTAATATGTTTAAAGATTGTCAACAAAATGATAATACAATAACAAATAGTATTCCTTCTAAAATAAGAGCAATTTGTAATGTACAGAATGAATTGCATTTAAAGTATTAACAAATCTTCTAATAACAATTCAGGAGTACTTTAAATGAAAAATTACAATAACATGAACTATATGACTATGAATGTTTAACAGTTAACAATGTTCCACTTCTACTCCATGCATTGAGGTCACAAAATTTTGCATTCTGTGCCGAAACAAAATGATTCTGCATATTTGACGCGTATTACATAAATATGAGTTTTGGCGCCAATGTAACTGGCCATGGCAGCTTCAACCTTGATGGTAAAAAATTGAAACCAAAAATCAGCAATTTTCGATTTTTAATTTTTTTAATTATTTAATTTTTTTCTTAATTTTTTGGGGGTTTTGTTATTCTGTTTCTTACGATTTAATTCTTAAAGTTCAAGAAACCTTCTTAACTAATATTTTGAAGATCCTCTTAATTTTCTACAGAAATTTTTGATATATATATATTTTGATTTTTTTATTTACTTAAATTTAAATTTACTCAATTTGTATCAACGTTTCCACCATTTCTAAAATTTTTGTACATGATTTCAAGATAAGTAATAGAAATTGTGAGAATGAGTTTATCATTCGAAATGAAACAGAACTTCTAAGTTCTAACAATGTTCACCTTTCGATTTATATTGTGGGTAAAAAAGAAGAATTGTGGCCAAAATACATTACAGATAAAATTACAATGAATATAGGAGGATGAAAATTAACTAAAACAACAAAATTATCCGTCAAACTTATGTCGTAAAAAATAAAAAAAAAATATATATATACATAGAGAGGATTCAGTATGAATTGACAGATACTTAAAATTTTCTTTTAAATTAGCTTATAAATCTTATCAAGCAATAAAGACTCCTTTAAAATGCAATTTTTCCATTTCTACAACCATCTGCACCCAATAAATCCAACGAGACATTTTCTCATCATATTCCGAATATATTTCTCTCATCAACTAATTTTTTCGAACAGGACAACTAGGGTAAAGCTGTCTTCACTTTCGTCCTATGAAAATAAAACGCTGCCCACATGACCGACATTACCGTCCAAAATTAAATCAATGAACGCCCCGGCTCGAGAACTCTGCCACGAATTAGCGTTTTCATTCCAAAAAATACCACACAGTCAGGGGTAAAATTGCGGTATCACACGCTTAAAGAATTAAGCTTTTGTTTAATGCATGAGGCAATCCGAGAAGGGGATGGAACAGTTTAGTGAATTCTCTGGGGGCAATGGCTGTATCTCCAGCTGATTGGGCCACTAATGAGTTAGAAGTTGAGCAGTGGGAAACTTGTCGTTTTATTTCACTGAGTTGATTCAAAACCTATGAAGCTGTTTTGCATGTATTTGTATATGCTTAAGGTTTGGCGACTACAGTGATATTATTTGCTTTTCTTGTTTTCTTAAAGTTTTTCTCATGGACAGAATAAGAGTGGTGTAATTCTGACGTTTGTACGAATTTGGAAAACATTTTATGTGATTTAATAAGAGAATGAAACGATGGAATGATTTTGCGCTTGGAAATAATGAGTTCATTTCGATATTTTTCGTCACAAGAATGGATGATTTTAAATCAGGCTTCATTGCCCAACAAGTATCAAGAAGACAACTGATTTAATTTTTAGCAATGAGCACATTTGTAGATTTTTTGTTTGAGAAAAAGCAGTGAATGACATCAAGATTTGAAAGATCGAATGATTTTGTGCATGGGATGGAATAAGTATATCTGCATAATGCAGATAAGGAAAAAATACGGAAAATCTTCTTTTCTGAACATCAGCTTTCTTCTTCTTTTCGGTGTTGTATCTGCAAATTTGATTCAATTTGTTGAGGATAAATAAAAACGATTCTTGTTTCAGACGAAATTATGAAATTATATCGATTATTAAATGAAAAAATATTTTATTCTTGGAATGCGGTATGTTTTATTCGCATTAGAGATGTATATTGATTTTAATAGAGTTCATGAATAAAGCTGACCCTAATTATAATATTGCACCAAGTTTTTAAGTCAGATAAGATTCCTTTGGAATATTGCAAGGAATTGTGAACTTTAGTCAGACTGCATAATAAAGATATCTTGAATCCCGTTATTTTGAAGAATATAACAAAACGATGAATTACACTGGACTAATTAAGAAGCTGTTATTTATTGAAGTTTTTTGATAAATAATTTTAAATCGAGCAAAATGAGGTTTAAATAAAGTTATATTTCTCAATTATGTCAAAAGATGATCGCTGATATGATTGATATGGTGATTATTAATCAAGACAAACTTAAGCAGAAAGAAATGAAATGCAATATATATACCGTTGTATATAGAAATATTATTAATTTTTAATAATTTGACGAATATGGAGTTTTTATTTAAAAAACCTATTGAATACTTTTTCGTGTCATTCATTACGTCATTCGAACAGCTTATTTTGTTTTATTTTGCTTATATATCAATCTGCCCCCATTATATAAGTTCAGATGTCCCACAAAATTAACCAACGAACCTTTATAAATTATTAGACGAACTGTTCTAGGCAATTATTTCCTGAATAAAGTGCATAAAACATATTCGAGAAGAAAAAGCATGAAGGCATACGGAAAAAAAATGCAAGCGGTAGGTATGATAAAACCCAAAATGTTCTGAGTAGGTCATTTTTTATACTCTGGTGGTGGCCATTTCAACATATATTCCAAAATAAAATCATGTAAAATATTTGTTCGTATCAGTTTTCCATTGTAATCAATTTTTAAATATTCTGTATTCATATAGGCTTCGATGAACCTATTTCTATAGATTCATATTTGCGACTATATTATGTCTTATCTTATCGAAGCATCATTCCATTAATCTGATCATCGTCCACCCTGTTCTTTATCCCTTACATTCGTTATTCAGAACTTGGTGCGCACTAATCGATTAGACAAAGCCTAGCTGGTCAGCTGGGCAACCAACGAATTCCCCAACTCTCTGATCGAATATTAATGGCCATCGCCGAAATGAAGTTCGTCTGCATGAAATAATATCCCTAACTAGCCTGTAATTGAACGACGTCGTTGGTGACTAGGGGGAGGATAAATTTGGTTCGAGGATTGTTGGAACGTTTATTCGAAGTTGGTTGTTGGAGAGAATGTCGGTTGGAATTCGGATTTGAAGAGCTAAGTTTAAAAAGCATACTTCATTGAAATAATCAAAATGAAAATTTATTTTCTTTATAAAAAGTGTAAATAATACAACATGTTAAAATTGTATCTCATTTAGAAAACTCACAAAGGATTCTCGTCCAAAATTTCCGCCTTTCACAATTTCTTGAACTGTTTAAAATAATTGTTTATAATTAATTCGTTATAAAAATGTATTCATTATACAGGTGGGTGGAAGAATAATGCCAATACTTTTGGATTTGCACATTTTTTCGATATTTTCCCGAAAGGTTAGATGTATTTTCTTTGAATTTTGATCATGTAAAGAAGTGTCAAGCCCTTCATGTAAAGAAGTGGATCATGTAAGGAAGTGGATCATATAAGGAAGTGGCACTTTTGCAGTTTTTATGAAATTTACATTAAAAATATTTTAGCACGAATATTTATGGAGAATGTAGCATTTTGTTTTCTTTAAACAGATGCAAATCTTTCACGAAATTTTCAAAAATTAAACAATGAAATTACGTTTTCTACGACTAATGAATTAAAACACATAATAAAATAATAGTAAAAGAATCTGAAACCGAATAAATATTATTTTTTGAAAAACAGTTTCAAATTCTGGTCAATTGAATAATGGTGTTAATTTGGCATCACATTAAGGTAATTGATTCTTTCCATTTTGAAATTAAGATTTATTTTCTCTCATTCACTTTCTGACAAATGTACAAAAGACTCAGAAATAAAACAATACTTGCTTTATAAATATTTCAAAACCTGAAGACAGATATTTCAATAATAAAAACAAAATGAATGCATGTTTAGTTATCTAAATAAATAATTCTTTATGAAATTCAAGGCATTTATTGAAGAGTGCTTGAAAGGACACGCCCACCTACATTGCTACAATACTCTAATAGGAGGCCTTTATTCCACAAGAACAAATTCACCGTGTACAATATCTATATACCTGCAGACTCATCAGAAGAAAAATGTTTCGAATTAACTATCTTAAGGTTCCAAAGAGAAGGCAATTAAAAAAAACCCACTGCAAAGTTTCACCTGAAGAAAGTCAAATTTGTATAGGGATATTACAAGTGTGTATCTGTTAACTGATAAATTTAATCTAAGCAATGCGTTATTGTTATTTATTATCTGGGCACCGATTTTCATCTAGGAAAATGAAACAAATGCTTGAACAGCATATAAATTAGAAATATTAGACCCTTTTTCAGAAACTACCGTTTTCAGATGTCAATGCTATTTACTAGACGAAACTGTTAAATAAGAATAATTGACTGAAGAAATCTGCACTCTCTAGCAAACAAATACATCCTATTAAAAACAGAACATTATTGAAAAGGTAAGAAATTCGACAAATAATAATCTTAGAGGAATCTCTGTATCCTATTCAATAGCTCTTCCATCTGAACTGTAAAGCTCAGTTAGGGAAAAATAGGATTTGCCTTTCGATCAAGCGCAGATGGATGAGAAAAAGGGAAAAAAGAAGAAAATAAACTTAATTCAGGAAGAAATTAAAAAAAAGAGAGGATCATGTGTTTAAATCGAAAGCTTTTCCTCCACTGGATAGTAAGCAGGCCCTGATTCTGCGAGTTGCTCTCCAAATAAAAGGAGAGGCTTAGTATTTAAGAAGCTGCCGTCATTTTTAAACTGAAAAAATTACAGTCCTTTTTACAGTGTTCTGTGAGTTCTTTAAATGTCTTGATATTTTCTTATTTGCAGGCTACAAAACCGATGGCGTTGATATATCTTAGTATTCGGTACCTTGTTTATTTCCATTGCAGTGAATGACTGACGTTGCTTTTTGTTAAATAGAACATTTCTAGGATTTGTTGCCTATAGCTTAATCTGTCGTTTATTGACTTTCATTTATAGAGAATATGTTTATTCTTCCTTAAATACAAAGCATTACATCTTCTGTGCATAGCCTGAGCTGTTATGTGTAGAGAAGGAATCTGTCTAGACGTTGGAAAGCGTCGTGAGCGAAGTTTTGAGGCATTGAGTAATTTCAAGTAAAAAGATTGTTTACATACTGAGGAGCTGCTTAATTTGTTTATCATTGAAAGACCTAGCTTCTAGGTAGGGAGGTTTCGGATTGAAGGAATTTGTTTTGAAAAAATTTAGCTTACTTCTTTCTTTTATATATATATATATATATATCTTAAGAATAGAAGGGTGATGTTTACATTTTACTGAGCGTGATCTAACAAAGAACTCCGGAAATGCGCTCATATGACTCATTGTTTGACACCCCTTTCCGGCGTAAAATCGTCGAAAAGAGATAGTCTCGGAATCCGTGGTCAGACTATAATCTGAATGGGAGAAAGGGTTGTTTTTTTCTCCCGAGAGCTTTCCGCGTTGCTCAGTGAGCGAATTTTGATACTTAGGATGCGTAGAATTCTGTGCAGCTATCTCTTAATTTTCTTGGCGTTTTCTCAGAGCTATGGCCTCGTGGAAGGATGATCACGAGCTCAACATGTCAGATTAGATAGGGTATGCCAGCAAATGCATTCTCGTTATCTGAGCACTGTTCAAAATTACGACGTCCTAGTGTAGCAGTCCTTGTGTAACCTCGAAACAGGACTCTAATCTAATAATCTAAAACAATGTAAGTCATTGAAATGTACACCATTTCTTCTGTATTCGGAAAGAAAAGTATTGGGGACTTACTAGAGTCAAATTTCGAGTTTACGGTCATTCAAGGCTAATCATAAAGAAAAAAAATATTTCTTATATCCATTTGAATTAATATTAATTGAAAATTTTATACATCTGGATAATAATAAAGACGTCGCACAAAAATTCAGGTGGAGTCTCCGCATTCGTCGTACAAAAATTCAGGGGGAGTCTCCGCATTCGTCGTACAGCAGCGAGCATCGCTCAAAACACCGTCCAGTATGGATTCCAGTTACAAGATCAGAAGTTGGAGATCAAAAGTTTGTCTCTCTGTCTGAGTTATCTCATCCCAAGAGTTTCCTTTTATGCGTCATCCGGGCCACATGAGCTGTGCTGAATTATCTCGCATGGCATCGGGTATCACAATTAATAGATTCACTACCTCAAGGAAAGCTGCAACCTTTTGACTGTTATTTGCAATCCACCAAAATATGTAGCAATTAACGGGTAGCCAAATGAATATTTTGACTCAAGCACTTTAACCCTCTCACACCGAGCAAGGCGGTCTCGGGCGGTCAAAAAATTTCTCTTAACAGGGATCTGAATAGGTTGGCGTCTTTTGAGCTTTTGAGGGAATGAGGTTCTGATATCGCTTAGGAGATAAGCGCTATAGGGGTTCCAATTATCCTTGCCAACCGCAGCCCATTTCCGTGCGCCTTAAGGGAAGGTTAAAGCAGAGGGTGGGGTAAATGACCACCCAGGTTGGGCGAGTCCAATTCATTTCGCTTCCTGCCCAAAACTACCGGTTTTAAAGAGACTAGAAGGAAAAAGTCGCCTCGGGATTAAAGAGTTAATTCCGCTCTCTACTTGGAACACACGTATGTCTCTTTAATGGCCAGCAATTGGTTTTTCCCAGGACAAACACAAAAGTCGCACCACTAAAACAATGCTCCGTCTAGTGCTTATCTTGCACCAGACTTGCTGCTTATTTATATCGCGCACATCTGTCCCTTTTGTGATCAGAAAGATTGCTAAGATTTTGTGATGCACATATATCACAGTATGAACAGAAAAATATGCTGGGGATGGTTTTCATGTCAAAAAAGGCTATGTTTTATAACAAAGTGAAATAGACATGAAAGAGCTGACGGTTGGAAAATCAACATACATTAAAATATTAAATCTTAAATATCTTTCAATAAGTGCATAAACTTATAATGCTTACTAATTACATTTAATCGTTTGGACTGAAAAGTACTTTATCAAGCAAAATTTCACGAATACATTCCGGACTGGCAGTCAGAAAACGAGAGGCAGAAGCCTTTTTGAACATAAAAAAAATGCAACTCTCTTCACAGCGAGCACATTATTGCTATTCCTACATACTCCTAAAGAAGGGAAATACTCTCAGCATGTAAACGGGATTGTGGAAAATGTATTTTATATGACAGCCCCGTCCGACTTAAGAATAAGAAGATTTGTGTATCAAAATCCAATATCTTTCATAATTTAGATTATAATAACAAATTCGAAGTAAACCCGAGAGATTGGGACCCTGGTAATCCGGTTTAAACTGCATAAGAAAAGAAGAAAAATAAGAAAATAATAAATAAAACATCCGTTATCTTCAAAAGTATAAATTCTTACTAAGCCAGTTTTTGATTTCAGGAATCTAGAAATCGATACAAACCAGCGAGAGTGGCCTCCCCTAAACTTTCTTGTATACTTCTCAAAATTTTGTCATTTTCCCTCCCCCTGCGTGGATAAGAAATTCGAATCTACTGTAACCCAGAATGCAATGACTATCAGAAGGTTTTTCATTGTAGATTATAGTGATTGTAAAATATTTAGGTGAAGAATCAGATTCAAAGAGATGCGTAAGTATTAAAACTTAGCAATATTTATTTTCTATCACAATCTACCAAGCTCCGCTAATGCGAGGGTGTGCGATGAGTGAAAAGAAAACAGGAGAAAATGACCTCGTTCGCTATCGGTGAATAGCTTGCGCATGCGAAGACATTGCTTCCAGTACGCAAGTAAAAAAATTGAATCTGACATTTGAACGCCTTTTTTTAACCGATTGAAACGAAATTTTGGCACAGATCTATAATTAATGTTAGCAACCGTCATACAAATTTTTATTTATCTAAGCCAAAAGTTTTAGGAGATATAATTTTTACAAGTATGCTATTATATAGTCAGACATACCATCAACCATTGGACAGATTTGGTCCAAACTTTGACACAGACCTACATTCATAATGATAAAACTGTGTACCAAATTTTATCCATCTAGCTATTCAAGGTTTTGAGTTATAGTGTTCACATGACCGCGGACAGACAGACTTCCTGTAGACGGATTTTGTCCAAAGTTTGATAGAAACCTACAAATTATATGTAAAGATCACATGCCAAATTTCATCCCCGTAACTCTAATAGTTTTCGAGTTATCATGTTCATAAACAGATAGACACACAGACAGACTTAATTCCAAAATTGTGTTTTTCGGACTCAGTGAGGTCCAAAGCGTGGAGATCCGTCAAAATCTCGAGTTCGAATTTTTTGACGATTACAATACTTTCTCTTTGTATACTTCGTATACAAGAAAGTAAAAAAGTTCCCAAAATAGGAAGTCGATATCGTCGCAAACATTATTTTATCCAGCAGCAAAGCAACATGCGCTTAAGCCGTATACATACTTTGCACTCCAATCTTTCGAAATATAAATCTCGGTGTTTCAGACTGGATCAATATTTTAGTTGACTGAACCCTAAAAAATGACACAACAACAAGTATCTAGGAAGGAAAAAAGAAATCTGTAATAAAGTCCCGAGTTGCAGTTTAGTGGAAGGAAATATTGGTACACTATTTCAATCGATGTACAGGAATAAAGAATGGAGTTAGCGGAGGTGAATTGTGCGTTGCTCGTCATGAATTGAGGGGGGAGATTGTTTTCGCTACAAACGGGATAAAGGAGGCAAAAGGGCAAACCAGATTTTTACTGAACACTCCAAGACTCTAACACTCCAAGTATTATGTTTGCTTTGCAACAAGAATACTTTGATATTTTATTTTTATCTAAATGGCTACTATCGTTCAAATTTATATTCGTTCTAAATAATTTTTATATATGCCCCCTGAATGTTTGCTTTTATTTAGTCTTTATTTTATGTGATGAGTTCATGCTTTGTTGCACTGAGTTCAATGAAGATTTTTTAATCTTTTTTTGCACAAATATGTTAAAAGAAAAGTACATGTAATCCCTAATAATTCCATATTTTTCTACAAAATTATACTTTAATGTAGTAATTGTTAAACTAATTTTCACAATATATTTATTCTATTAATCTGACATTTTGTTACGTTCTTTTCTGCAGGTTTACAACTCTATACAGAACTTGCCTCGAATCCTCTAGATTAAAATTTTTATACTTAAGGTCCACAGACAGAGTACTACTTCCGAATAAATGAAAATTTATTTACAGACTTTATTTACAAGATGGATATAATTATTTATACAAGAAAATAATACCCTGACAGGTGAGAATTAATACTTCAATTTAAATAACTATCGATGTATGCTGCTTTAATGTTTGGCTATTGGCCGCCAAGAAAAAAAAAAACATATGAGGGACTTATATGGGTTACAGGCTTGTATACAGGGGTTGCTCCATTCGGCTCGCACATGGTACGCTTCGAATGAATTATTAATTTATAATATGTGCAGGGTGATTACGAAGTCGATAAACAAGGGTAGATAACATAGCATTTTCACAAAAAGAAATGGGTTCGCAAACTAAAAGGGGGTAGCTATCGAGGTCTCTTTGTCAGCAAATTAACGCTTTAATCCCGAGGCGACTTTTTTCTTCTAGTTCCTTTAATACTGGGAGTTTTTGAAAGGAAGTGACATGTATTGGACTCGCCCAACCTGGGTGGTCATTTACCCCACCACCCACCCCCTGCTATAACCTTCCCTTAAGGCGCACGGAAATGGGGTGCGGTTGGCAAGGACAATTGGACTCCCTACTGCGCTTATCTCCTAAGGGATCTCAGAACCTCTCCTCCCCTCAAAAGACGCCAACCGCCTCAGACCGACCTTCGTCGCTATTAAGGGGAAATTTTTAGACAGCCCGAGACCGCCTCGCTCGGTGTGAGAAGGTTAAGAGGCATGCTTGCAGGTCACTTTTCCACATAATCACAAAATCTATTTATGCATTCATCTGAACACAGGACCAACTTGTTTAAATCGGCTTGCGGGAAATCACGCCCTGTTCTTTGAGCCAGCTCCAAAAATTGTTTCTACATCACTCTCTGAAGAGAACCTTGTTCCAGATAGGTGTGTAGAACCAAGAGTGGGTGCCGAATACGGGCTGTAGGGGTTTGCTCCTGGCTTCCCCCTCGAACTTTCGCAGCAATTCTTGAGTTTTCTGAGCAGTATGGGTATTGCCATGCAGATGGATGGCACCATCACTCAACATGCCAGGACCGGCATGTTAAGGGAAATGTTTTAGACCGCACGGGACCACCTCGCTAGGTGTGAGAGGGTTAAACACCAGATGAAATGTGGATCACAGGTGTAATGGAATGCAATGCACATTGATGCCCTTCTAAGAATAATAGCACTACAAGTCATACAAGGAAAGACAGTTACAATACCAAATAGAACGTCAATATCAACAACAAAACTTTAGATAATTTAAAGTAAGTGTTCAATCGGTTTGCCATCAAAAGCGATACACGCTTCGCATGTTGTTATTCAAACAACTCCGTTGTTGCGTTGTTGCGCAAAATTTAATAAAAACAATGTTTTATAGAAATACCATCTCCTTAACTCTAGCGATACGGGAACGTCCCAAACGTCTCTTCAAGCAAAAGACGATGGCCGTCCGAATATCGCTGCGAAATTTCCACCCTCTTTCGTTAAGTGTGATTGATTTCTCACCCGCTGCGCACACTTTCTTCGTTAGGGTGGTTCGCCCAGATGGGTTGGGGGAAAAGGAGGGTTTTCTTACAATTCGGAAAATGCCAGCTGTCCGAATTCTAAGTTGTGTGTGGGGAGGGGAAGGGAACTTCCCCTATCTTTGCAAGAGGAACTCGGACGTTCCCGTATTTGAGGCCCTTCTATTCAAATGGTCTTAGGAATCAGAGGGTTAAATGTTGTAACCAATGCACTAATACGTCTTGTAAACGACGGAAAACAGCTTAAAATTTAAGTAGCTATAGAAAATAAACATGTGAGCGGATTATCCATACTGAATTCGCCGGCTATTTTTGTCCAAACTGTAGAACATAGTACAAAGAATAAAAATATTTACTTTTCGATATGGATGTCTCACGAGAAGGATAAGAATAGAAAAAGACACACAGAACAGAATAAAATAGATTTAAGAATAGAGTTATGAAAAAAAATATGGTTTACTCGAACTATTTTCCTTCACTGGATAAGCAGGCATGCCCTGAATCTGTGAGTTCACCTAGAACTAGACTCAGAGATTTAAAATTGAAAAAAAGTTAGCTAGGCTTTTTCGAGTGAAGGAATTAGAGTCCCTTTTCAGTATTTTAAGAGTTCCATCGCACCATTTTCTTTAAATTTAGATGTTGGGGGATTTCTTATTTCCAGATTGCTTTGGCAATGTGCTTTATTTCGAAACATCAGAATGCTCGGCATAGTTTTCTTTAAACCATGCATTCAGTAAAGTTACATCCCATAATTTTTCTGAAGTACTGAAATATCTTGCAGCATAATATATATAGAAATTTTAAAATTAAATTTCACTTAGTCTGTTGTTAATGCTTTAAATATTATTTGACTTCCTTAGACCAAATAGAATCCTAGGGAAAAGATATTTTATATAGATACATTTCAGATTTTTCAACATTCTACAAAGTTTTACCAAGTCATCAATGCGACAAAATATCCATGGAAGGGATTAATATAAGCTTTGGAAAAAGTTAAAATGCAGCAAATAACTCCATTTTAAGAGTCAAATTGAATGGAAACTCTTTTAAATCATAACAAAGTTTCTTATCAATTAAAGATTGAGTTTAAACAAATACAGGTAGACAGTTATTGAGCTCTATGATAAAAAACCTTGATACCTTTTGAACCATTGGCGAGATTCAGTTAAAACTTGGCGGTTGAATGCAGGGCATGTTGGGATTGTTTTTGAGCATGCGCACTCTTATAGTTGTTGTTCATTTTTCGTTGAAAATGTCGAAATACAGCGTTTCTGAGTGTATATCGATCGTCAAAGCGTACTATTCGAGCAATAACAGCTCTATTGCGGCTCAAAGTAAATTTGCGACCGAGTACAAGCTGTAGACAACCGGTCCAAGTGTTATAACAATAAAAAATGTGATTGAAAAGTTCGAGAGAACTAGTAGTGTTGATGTCTCAACATTTCAGCGGTTTTTGCAGAATTTTGCTCTTTGTCTGCGCTACGTCATAGCCAATGATGGCAAGCATATCGAACATGTCATAAACTAAATCCGAATATCTGTAATTACTTTTAAAATTTGAATAAAATTTTTGAACTCGGTAGTTTTTGAAAATTTTATTTAGTATTTCATATATCTCAACAATTGTCACCCTGTACTTTGATTTTAATTGCTAAATACAGGATTAATTTCTAAAATACATTTCTGTATCCATGTCAAATATTTTTGTACGAAAAAAATGAAACACATTTTCTAAGGAATAATTTATGCAAACTCTTTAATTTTTTGTATTTGTGCATGTTTGCAAACTATTAGCTTTTAACTCTCTTCTAGGTGGTAAGCATAGAATTTATGGATAAAGGTATTTCTTCTTTTCTCATAGTATAAATATCGTACCTCGAATACACTCAAGTTCCCAAATCTATTCGTCAATGCAAATATCCGATGAAAATTGGAGTAATGCGGTCAAAAATTTGGAAAATATTGGAGTACTATGGGATCTAACTATATAATTGAGCCCCATTTGGATTGTTGGACCAGAAAACTAAAATGCGATAATGGGGAAGTGGAGCGAGGGTCTCATAAAATCGAAGTCACAAAACCACTGATGGAGTCCTTTTTGGAGAGCGGGATGGGGATGGATACTCATACTGGTCCAGCCTACCCAATCAGGGTGTAAGGCAAAAAGGAACGGCAGATGCAAAGACCCAGACCAGCACTCAGAGGGCCGACGGGCCCACCAGCCCCCAAGGGCAGAGAGGGCGCAGCCGAGCCCAGCAGTGCAGCGCAAGAACTGCCCCGTATTTATTGAGTCAAGCAGATAAAATATTACATACTGCGCCGTACATTTGGCGGATATTAGTAAATGAGCATTCTTGTATAAATCATGAATCATTAATGAAATAAAATTATCAATAAATGGACATACTACGCCAAAAATTAATGGCTGCTAGCCATGTATATCTGCCTTACATTCAAGGGTGAAATTAAAATAAATATAAAGCAAAATAAAGAACGCAGTAAGCAAAGAAACAAAATCAACATTCAATAGATAAAAATACATTCATTCTGAATTTTAATTTTACACAAAAGTCAAGCAGGTACAAAGGGATAAAATGAGCAAAAGGGGTACTTCACCGTCAGATGTGTTAGAAATTCAAGTACATAATTTAAAATATTTAAATTGTAAAATAATCATTACAAGGCCAAATATAAAAATCACACACACACACACAACACTACAAACACTCACACCACACACACCCAAAGTTGCACTATTGGTCAAGACTTAAAATATTTAAAGTTAAGATGAAAAGGTCAAATGGATAAAAGGCCTACAGGTTATGCAGGAGCCGTCAACAGACGGATTGAGCCGATGACACAACTCCATAGGGTGTGTGTCATAAGTGTAGAAAAAAGAGTCTTGAAATTGGAAAATTCCGTTTACATTCCTCAAAAGATTTAAGGCCAAAAGTTAAAATACGCTAAAAGACAATATAAAGTTTAAAATATCCCTAATCCAGGGGTCCCGAAGTTACGGGTAAACGGGCACACGCTACTCACAATCCCTGAACCTTCCGGAGAGATAAACACCTATACCAAACCGTATACCACAGCCGCCAGGCGTTAGGGTGACCGACTTCGACTTGGTAATCGAGATGGGAGAGCAGCGCCAAAGTGTAATGCAAAAGTTAACAGTTTTAGTTAAAATCCAAAGTTAAAATCCTAAAATATAAGTACAGATCGCAAACATTACATCGTTCACCAAATCTACTCCAAAACCAAGGGAAAAGTTTAAAAGCAGTAAGTAGAACATAGTTATATAATAAAAGATCAACGGATCCAATAAGGAGTTTAATTAAATCAACAAATAAAAAGACAACCCAGCTGCGTTGTTCCCCGGGACAACCCACCAACCGATCCCCGTGCTTTTAAACGGAGTCCCAGATGGCGAGGAGGTTACTTAGGAAGAAAACGAGAAGAAAGTCGAGATATGTTAAAAAGACGAATATATAAATAAAATACACAGAAATTGGACTCATAAGAGTCACAGAACACAGTTGACCAACACAAGTAAAGCAGAAACTGTGGTAACAATTAAAAACACAACTCATAAACGCAGGATTCTCAAATAGTAGAGAGAATAAAACTTTGAAATCCAAATAATAAGATTTAGTGTCCAAGTGGCTGGAGCCACAAATTGATCAGGGGATCGCACACCTTCCTACTGATCCTGAAAACCTCCTTCATTTTACAGATAGCCTGAGCCTACAGATAGCCTGAGCCTACAGATAGCCTGAAGTAAATTTCGAAACCATGCTTTTTTGTAGGCATCTGTCTGCAGGTTTAGTTAGATGATATTTTTTGGTGAGCGAGCAGCTAAAGGAGCGAGATGGGGAGTAGGCTCAGTAGCCTTAGGTTATCGGCGTTACGGATAGTCTGGTTTGAATGGAACCTCCGTGAATCACCCACCTAAATTGATGGCTGGAAATTGGAATGGCATGAAGTGCTATCACGCCATTTTCGTGGTTTAGTCTGATCGTGAATAACCAGCTTTAAGGACACTGCAAGGTTACCTTGTTAAATACGAATTTCTTCCTGGTCTCGATGTAATTCCTGGTAATTTATAAGCTTATTTTCGACTAAGCGAAGCAGTTATGTGGGTGAGTTTCCCTGCAAAATTCTTCCGGCTGACAATCTATCTCCATATATTGAATATAATTCAGAATTGTAGTTCCGGTACTACCTAGGTGTAACAAGGACACTTTGGCCAACAGAAAATGTCCTATTTGCCCTCTATCATGTATTCTTAAATCATAGACTTTGAATAGATATATTAGAAAAGTAGAATTAGAACCACCAATAAAAAAAATTGGGAAGTATAATTTTGTCTTTTTGAAGTGAAAACGAAACTTCTTGTAAATGAACCATTTCATTTGAATACTTCGTGAATAGTTCGCTTCTTCAAGCAAAATATCACATCGCATTTAGGATTCTCATGCAGAAAAGCCAAGTGGGAGAGAGATATTCCTAAAAAATATAAATTGTTCTGTTCTTTCCCACAAAGTATAGTATTTCAATTTTCACGGGGCCTGAAAGTACTAATATATTGTGGGTATGAAACCGTGATTGTGAAGAATATACTTTATCCTAACGCATCATTCAACAAGAGAATCAGTGGAAGCGTACACAAGAATGCAATATATTTCCAATTTTATCTCATATTGTGAAAATTTGAAGTAAGCCCTATAGATAAGTCGCGAATAAATCCTCTATAAAATGTTTGAAAACGAATGACGGAATCTCTGGAAGTATTTATAAAGCCACTTTCCGACATAGCGCACTGACAATTAAAAAATTCTCCAGGAATCGAAAAGTCAATATTGTAGCGAATCTTATTTTAGTCCGGTACGTAGAGATACGAGCTTTTCAAACAGTAGTCTACACGATGTCGCCTTCTCCTTTTGCCTTTCTAACTGTCTATCCTTCTACACTC